>JAASFW010000513.1:0-16842 GCA_023334005.1 Globisporangium orthogonon
AACCAACTCGTCCTGCGTCCCAGCCCTCTCTGTGGTCTCACTCGTGTCGAGACTCTCGCCCAGCGGAGTGCGAACGTCGTACCATGGCGTGTTATCGGTCGACTCGTCCTGCTTCACAGCATTTGTCGCGACCTCGTTCGCTTCGAGCATCCGGCGATGTCTTGACGGTGTCTTTGGCCAAGGAGGCATCGCGCCCTCTCGAGTCTCCAGCCTACGCCGATCCGCCGAGTCCGTCGTTGCTGCGATCTGGTTTACCGTATTCGTTGCTCCTTTGTCGCTGTCCATTCCATTCAGGTTTCGCGACTGGATTGCCTCCATGATCTTCTTCTCGGTTGACGTCGTCGACTGTCGCTGCTCGCGTTGTTGCTGATGAAGTTTCGGGAAATTGGAGTGTGGCCGCGATCAGCAGAGGAGAATCGAGTGCGTACAGGCAGACGCGATCGCTCGCAAGCGGCGCCGCTGCGTGACCTCTCGATACCACCGCTTCACGAAGATCCCGAGAGGATCTGGGTGGTTGCATTGCGAGCAGCCGATACGCACGCATCAGCATTCGCGAGCCATTTACACCACCTTCTCGCTGCACTTCTACATTGATGGTAACGTAACTTGCATCTCTTCCTTTGATACTTGGCAAACACGCAACACTAACACACCCCTTCAATTTTTGCACTCGGACGACCGATCCCCGGCCGCAAAAGACTATGTCGAGCACGACGCCAGCAGCAGGCCGAGGCGGTGGTCGCTCAGCATCGTCTCCATGAGCAGCTTCAGCGCGCGGTTCGCGTACAGCTGCTCCTTCGTGAGCGGCGTGCGCGTGAGCGGGTCAAAGTTCCCGTTCACCTCGAGGTGGCGCTCGATCATCTCACGCTCGTACGTGTTCCCGTTCGGCGTCATTACCGGGTCCTGCATGAGCTCGAGGCTCAGCGGGCACTGGAAAAGGTCCATCATCTGCTGGAGCGTCTTCTCCGCCGAGTTGTCGCTGCTGCTGCCTCCATTCGCCACGGTGTCGTTTACAGACGAGGTAGACGAGCTCTCGTCGCACTTAGAGAGCAGCGCAGTGTACAGTTCGTGCTTCAGGATGCCTGCGACCTTCATGTCCATGAGGATCGTTTGCTTGAGTGCGCGCACCGACGGCAGCGACGACGCGTTCGCCGCCGCAGACGCACGGTCGAACGCCTTCTCAAATAGCTGCAGCGCCTCAGCGTGCAGCTTCTGCTTGCGCTTGCACTTGCCGAGCCAAAGCAGCAGCAGCGCCTCCATATCGAGCGGCAGGCCCTGGATCTCGAGCCCGATCGAGAGATGTTGCTGCGCGTTCTCGACCTCGTTCAGTGAGTAGAAGCACTTGCCGCAGCTTAGGTAGGCAGTCGCGCGCCGTCGCTTGGCGTCCTCGTCCTCCTCTTGCTCATTACCACCATCGGTGATCGAGCCGGAACTGAGCTGCGCGGTCGCCGCTTCGTGGTAGAAGCCCACGGCGACCGCGAACTGCTTGCGCACGAAGAAAAAGTCACCGCGCGCGACCTGGTGCTGCACGAAGAACGGGCTCGCGCGCCGGTGCTCCGCGTGCTGCTCCAAGAACGCGGCATTCTCCTCCCAAAGGTGCGAGAGGCCATGGAAGATCGCGGCCTTGTCGCCGCCGAGCGCCTGGATGGCGCTAAAGTCCTCCTGGATCCGGTCGAAGTGGCCCATGCGCAGGTTCGCGGTCATTCGGTACGCGAAGCACTTGACGTGCTCCGTGTGGTCCGGGAGCTCGGCGAGCGCCTGCGTGAGCTTCTCGACCGCTTCCGGGTACTTTCGCACAAAGAACGCCTCGATGCCCTGCTCGATCGCCGCGTTCGCCGCGGGCGTCACGCGCCACTTGCGCGCGTCGAGCCATAATGGGTCGTGCGCACGGAAGCGCGTCGTGAGCACGTGGCGGCGCTCGCTGTCGTACACGTCGCTCGGCGCGTACAGAAACTCTTTTTGGTACGGATTATATAGCGCGAAGACGTCTCGATTCTCGTGGTCGAGTGTCACGAGCTGCCAGTGACCCGACTCGCCCGGCGTGTCGTTCTGCTTACGCCAGAGAAACACGCGGCTGCGCGCGTGGCCCTGGTCGTCCCGACGGAACTTGGCATAGTCGGCGGCGTACAGGTACTCCTGGAACGCGACGCTCTGAATGTAGAACCGGTCCTTCTGCGCCGTGGCCGGGATGAGGCGCCACTTCTCCTTGTCGGCGTCGGGTGTCCAGGGCTTGCGCCAGCAGAAGACGTTGCGGCGGTCACCGTCGAACGCGAAGCTGTCGCCGGGTGCATACGCGAGCTCGCGTCGCGGCAACGACTCAAGCACGACCTCGCGTCCCATCACGATCGCGCGCACGGTCGGGCTGAGCCACTCGTACCAGTAGCTCTCGGCGCGCACCTTCACGGCGCCTTCAAGGTGGCTCATGAGCTTGTGCAGGAAGAACGCGAGCGGCAGCGTCGGAAGCACGTTAGCACCGCCGCTGCCATTGTCGAGTGCGCGCAGCACCTCGTCCACGCGGTGGAGCACGACGCAGCCGTCGAGCGTCCACTGCCAGTTGGGCAGCGCCTCGAGGAAGCTCAGTAGCACTTGGATGTCATACCGGCCGGCGGTGTAGAGGTCCCGCAGCGCTGCGTCCAGGTGCGCGAAGCGCGCGCCCGCGTCCTCGAGCCGCGAGAGCTGCAGGAAGCTCAGCTTGGCGTTCTCGATGAGCTTCTCCTGCAGGTAGCGCCGTGTCGCATGCAAAAAGAGCGCGTCGTCGTCCGAGACATTGGCGGGCGACACGAGCGGTGGTGGGGATGACGCGCCGCCGCTGAAGAGCGACGTGTCCGCCATGAGGGTGGGTAGCTGGGCTGGCGGCGGCACGGAGCTGCTCGCGAGCGAGCGAGCGAGTTCTTCTTCGACTGATCGAAGTGATGGAATTGGAAGTGGGAATAAAAAAGAAAAGCTTGGCATTTTTGTTACCGTACTTAGCATGCCACCTCGGCCTTCTCGAGCCCGAGCGGAGGGAAGCTGGCTCGAGTAGTAAGAGTACATAGCGCCCGGATGAGGCGTGTGGCGACTGCGGACATCGCTCGTCTGTGGCACTGAACCACGCCACGCGATGAAAGCAAGTGACGCGGAGTGATTGAGTTGGATCTTGCTGCGTTTCATTCTCTCGCTCGACAGACGGGATCGGACATCACGAGTCATTGAGACTTTGGTCGCCATCCCACACAACGCAACAAGAGCTCTTGCAACCTCAACGGGATCGAAAAGCAAGACGACAACACCGCACACTCCACGCGCTAGAAGCATGCGGAATAGTGGTGGCAGCAACACTGAAAGCACGTTCACAAGCAGCAGAGCAGGCGGCAGGTGGAGTGACTGCAGTAGCCACAGCAGCGACGCGCGAAGCGAGAACGAGTTTGCAGGGGCCGTGAGACTCGGGACTGGCGAGTTTCGCTGCCAAGTTGACATCTCCGACGACGATGTACGGGGTCGGATCTGGCTCGAAGATCTCTGTTCGAAGCGCGTGTGGTACGTAGATATTGCAGCGCCTGGGTTGCTTTGTTCATGTTGTATGTCTGCGTGTACGTCAACAAGAGCGATTACAAGATGAGTGAATCGCTGCTTGCTCTCTTGCGATGGCGTCACGAGTATGACGAAGTCGTTTGTTGGTGTTGTGTCGTTACTGTGAATGGTGGTGGATGCAGGCAGTGTCCAGTGATCAACATCGCCGAGTTCGATCAGAATGCGAATGGACGAGTGGTACCGACGGCGACAGTGCTCCGATACTTTGGGGTGCGTTGCGTAGACTACGCTTGTATGTTCATGCTGATAGTATGTGCAAGTACATCTTCTCGACTGCTACTACTTGCGAGCATGAAGAAATGGCTGCCGTGCTGTCGACAATGTGCAAGTGGCGATGAGCTTACCCGGATGGAATCACACTCTTGTTTCGTTTCAGTTCTTCCTCAGCTCGCTCGACCTGAATGCCCCGGAGAACAACAGATGCAAGATTCGACTTCATATGGTAGCAGGGAGCTCAGACGTGGAACTGCTCGTGACACTGAGATTGCTGCTGCACGCTGATCGCCTCAATTGGACGCCGACGTACCGATTCCCAATGCAGCTCGTGCAAGCGGATCCATGTGGTCGAGTGTCACAAGCGAGCACCATGGGCCGTCAGAACTCGACAGCATACACAAGTCGAGCGGAATCGCCACCCATGCGTTTCGAGATCGAGCGTGAAGAGGAAAGAGCAGATCTGGACGAGATGTTGCTGCTGTGTACTGAGCTGCGTCGCCATATGAGGACGCTTCGGAGTGCGTTCGCTGCGTTCGAGGATCGGAGACAGTTCCGTAGTCGTTGTCGATGGTGAGTGCTGTGGTGCGCAAACGACTTTGTGGATGCAGTTCGCAAGGTCCGACATGTTTTGCATCTGCCGATCGAATCGGTGTCTTTCGAACCGATTGGAAATCAGGGTTTATCGTTGACCAGGTTTCATTGATGTGTCGATTGGATCTGTAAAGTGATACGAGTGCTGTTCCTGTTCCTGTTGCTGTTGAGTCTTGACAGAAAGCACCGCCGTCGTCGGAGCTGGCGAGTACTGTGACATGCACCTACTCGTGCATCATTCGAAGCGTTCCTTTGCATATGGAGGCTGATGAGGCATCAGAACCTACCAGCTTCTCGCTGGTATGACCTCATACTTATCCACTCGTTCGACTGCACAAATCTCAATGAGCTGAACGAGTCGACTGGGTTTCTGCTGATTCGCAAAGTCGGCAAAGTGGAAGCTCGACCTCGTCGACCGCAGCACGCCGTGTTGAACTCACGCAGTGTTTTGAGCAAAAGCAGCTTACAGCAGTGATCCTTTAACGACTCAAGACAGGCGTACACATCTGCTTCCGCACACTAGCAGCCCTGCACGGCAAGCGCAGCGCTCGCTACTTACAATTACATGACGAGTCGCTTTCTATAAGCTTCTCTCTCTCTCTCTCTCTCTCTCTCTCTCTCTCTCTCATGCCTCCTCCTGCAGCGCCTCGTAGACGTTCGACGTGGACAGCAGCTTCATCTGGAACGGCACACGGCTCTGCTCCAGTGCATTGTGGCCGTGCACAAGCTGCACATTGCCGTTGTTTGCGAGCTGCAGCGACGCGAGGAACATGCGGCAGACCTGGTACTGGCTCATGCCGCCCACGAGGTCTCCGAACGGGACGCTCGTATCGACGTCGCCATCACCATCGTCGTCGTTATCCTCCTCTCCCTCGGAAGGCGCCTTCCGCTTCGGCGTTGTCTGCCTGCTGTGCGCCTCCTGCTTCACCTTGGTCTCCTGCGCGAGCTGGCCGATAATCTCGCGGCCGTACGAGTGGATGTCGAACGGTGGGTGCGCGTCCTGCTCCTTGAGAAGCGGGCTGAGCTTGGCCTCCCAGTCATTCACCTGTTTGCTCAGGTTCGTCTCGCGCACGTATTTCTCCGCGCCCTGCATGAACGACTTGATGTGCTGCCGACAGATGTCCTCGTAGCTCAGCTGACGGGTCGGGTCGCTAACGAACTCGTCGTCGTCGTCCTTGAAGCGCTCGGAGACGTAGTGGCTGCTGAGCGGCAGTTGGTCGTCGGGGTCTTGCTGCTCCCAGTCGCCGTCCAAGGCAATGCCGTCGTCTTCGTAATCTTCGTCGCCTCCGTCGTCGTCGTGCACCGTCAGCTCCATGTCGAGCGCGCTCACGCCGTGCGCCATGTTCACGCTGTTCAGCGCGTCCATCTGCTGCTGCTGCTGCTCCTCCAGCTCCTCCGCCTGCTCTTGCAGCAACAGCGCCTGCGCGCTCTGCTCGTCCTTGGCCTCGCGTCGCCGCAGCAGCGCCTTCCACTTGCGCTCGAGCGCCCAGAGCGTGTCGCAGCTCTTCGCGAGCAGCGGCGCCTTGCAGAACTGCCTCTTGAACTTGCGTTCGAGCGCATTCTCCGCCGTCTCAGACCAGACCCACGACGTCCACTGCGGACGCGCTGCGCCGAACAGAAAGCGCTCCTGAAACAGCGGATCATCCAGTCCGTCGACTGGCTCATCGTCGTCGTCACCGTCGTCTTTCTTACGCTTGCTATTCGCCTTCTTCTTGCGTTTCGGGTACGACCGGCCCTTGCGGAATGGCCGGGACGTCGCGGCGCTCGCGTCGTACGGGTCGAGCGGCGCCCACGGGTCGCGCTCGGACGCTCGCGACGCTGTTGCTGCGAACGACACCTGGCGTCCTGCATTGTCCTCATCCCCACCAGCAGAAGCAAATGTAGCAGCTGTAGTGGCATCATTGCTATCGATGTCCTCGCCACCGTTGTAGCCGTAGTCGACGTCGCCTGCGTCATCGTTGTTCAGGTAGTGTTCATCGTCGTCATTGTCGGCGCCGTCCATGAAGAAGTCGTCGGTCACACTGTCGAAGTTGAGTGTCGCCGCCGGGTCGCTGCGCGAATCGGCGCCGAAGCCGCTGCGAGTGCCGTGAGCGCCGTGGTCGTCCGCAGCGCTCGTGACGCCGAGGTACTTCTTGCTCGTCTCGTCCAGCAGCAGCACGCCGCTCGCGTGCAGGTTGCACGACAGCAGCTTGAAGGTCTCGCCGTGGTCGCGCTCGTCCGGAATCAGCGACCCCATGAGCGAGATCGACGCCCTGCACGTGGCAGTCATATTTCAGTATCAGAATCAGAACCAGACTTCCGTCCATGCTCAGGACGGCCAGGACGCACTGGATGTTCGTGTTGCTCTTGGCAGCGCCGCCGCTGCGCTGGCGCTGCGTCTCCGCGCCCACAGTCTTGAGCGTGATGTTGCGCGCTTCGTCGAGCTCGTCGACGATGGGCAGCGGGTTGGCGAACACGTCGAGCGCGTCATCGTCTACTGCGACTGCCGCATCGTCGCCGTCACCATCGATAGCATCGCTCGAGCCGCGCGCCGCCGCCGAGGACGACGGGTCGCCCTGCTGCCGCGTGAGGTGCGCGAGCGTCTGGAAGACCAGCGCGTAGAGGTACTCGACCTTGCGGCTGTAGATGACGCTCGTGCCCTGGATGAGCAGCGCGGCCTCGGCGAAGTTCATGACGCGCGGTCCGTCCTGCGCCGCCAGCGCCTGGCGCTGCTGCTGCGCGCGCGTCGCGACGCCCACATTGACGCCGTCGCCTGCGTCATCGTCCGCCGGGTCGAACGCGATGCTCAGGTGCTCGAGCTCGTCCAGGTACTCCTCGAGCTCCTGCGCGAGGTCGATGTTCCAGTTCTGGCTCAGGTCGCTGAGTTAGTTGGTAGACAGGGAAAGCGGTCAGCAAGAGAGCGCGCGTGCGACGAGGTACACAGGACGGGGAGCCACGCACCGGATCGGCTGCAGCAGGTGCGTGAAGCGGCTGCCGTCGGCGGTCGACGCCAGGCTCATGGTGGTTGGTTTTCTTGATAGAAACTCGGGGTGGCGAAGGAAAAAAGTGGCGCGCGATTTAAAAACCAATTGACTACTGAAGACAGCAATGGTAGTCAATACGGCACTGTGGAATAGAATATGATGCTGGATAGAATTGTCTGTCTCGCAGAACACATAGTGGACATGCACGCATTGCTCCCTTCCTCCCTCCCTCCTTCACCCCACCCTCCAGTAGCCTCCTGCCGACCTAGTTCATGCGGCCAATGCAGTTGGGCGCCGAGCAGTCGCAGCGGATGGCTTCGTCCTCAATCGGGAACTTGTAGTCGTACGTGACCTCGTCGCCAGCCTCGATCGCGCGCTTGGCGAAGATCACGATCTTCTTCTCGTTGCCCTCGACGACGACCACGCGCGCGTACGCCTTCGGGTCACACGAGTGGTTGATGAAGCGCGCGAGGTTGCCCACGCGCGTCGCGTCGATGATCGTCTTCTCGTCCAGGCGGAACATGTAGCAGCTGCCGATGCCCATCTCCTCGTACTGCTTCTCGCGCTCGTCGGCCACGGCCTGCGCGATCACCTGACCCTGGTACTCGACGATCATCTGGCCCTCAGCCATCGTCTCCTTCGCGAACAGCCCATAGCCGTGGATCTTGGACTTGCGCACCTCGAGGCGCTCGTCGAACGGTCGCCGCCGCAGCTCGCGGTACTGCATTGCGATCGGTAAGTGCTCCAGGTCCATCGGCACGCCGCCGCTGCTACTCTTCGCGTTCGCACTGGCGCCACTGGCAGCAGCGCCAGCGGTGCCGCTGCTGCCGCTGGTCCCAGAGCTGGCAGCGCCCGTAGTCGTGCTGCTACTGCTGCTCACCGCTACCGTCGCTGTCGACGTCAGCAGCGTCTCCGGCTCGCGACTCGCCTGCTTGTTCAGGCGTCGGCGGAGCGGAGCCACGCGCGGCGCATCGCCGTCGCGCGGCAGGTCCCGCTCGAGACCGTCTGTGCGAGACGAGCCCGACGACAACCGTGCGCGCGCGTCCGCCACCACCAGCTGCTCCACCGCGCGCAGCGCATCCTCAAACTGCTTGGGCGTCGGCAGGTGCTGCGTGAACACGTACGCCTCGCCCTCGCTCTCGCCGGCACCGCCATCAGCATCGCCACGATCCATCGAGTCGAAGCGCCGCTTCCGTGGAGCCCCGGACTCGCTCTTCGCAAGGTTCTTCGAGATGATCTGCCGATCGATACTCGTCGTCGCGGCGTGCGGGAGCTGCTCGATTTCTTTCGCCACCGCCGGGATGCCAAACCCGAAAAAGTGCGCACTGCTTAGACCGTACGAGGCCCACGACGTGCGCGTCAGGAACGGGTTTTTGTCCGCTAATATCCCAAAGCAGTGCGGGTCTTCGTACAGCGCAGCCACGCGGTTCCGCAGCTCATTGACCGCGTCCTCCGGCGAGAACGCCACGATCGGGCGCTCGCGGTCGTCCGATGCGACGATCTTGAATACGGCGCGCGCGGGCGTGCGCGAGTCTACGTGGTCCGCGTCGTCGCGGTCTTTCCGCTTCTTGGACTTTATTCGCTCCTCGATGTCGGTGTTCGTGATGACGCACTCGTACAAACAGCGCGACGCCCGCGTCATCGCGCTCCAGTAGATCCGCGTGCTGCGGTAGCCCAGCGGATAGATCGCGTCTCGGCAGTGGAACGACGGGTTCCCCACCACAATGTACCCGAACGACTGGACGGTGAGTGCGCCGAGTCGAATGCACTGCGTGCGCTTCGGACGCCTCCGAGACTTGGAGCCCTGCTTCTTCAGATCCGACACCACCATCGGCGGATCACTGCGCAGATGCCGACGAGGTTCCGGCGTGGGGTCGACAACAGGAAGCACCAGCGCGCTAGCCCCAAGATGTGCTGGTTGTTCCTTCGTAACCTCAAGAACATGGGCAGTTGCGCCGTCAGATGCACCTGGCGTTGCTGGTGACGCATTTACCGCGCTGGCTTGCTGCTCTGCTGCTGCTGCTGCACTTTCGATAAGCGGAAGCGCAGCACCACTTGTCGTCTCACTCTGTTCGCGCTTCTCGTCGCCGTCCGCATTCAAGCCGGTGGTAGACGCGTTCTGAGCTTCGATCTTAGTCACG
Source organism: Globisporangium orthogonon (assembly GCA_023334005.1). Lineage (NCBI taxonomy): Eukaryota > Oomycota > Peronosporomycetes > Pythiales > Pythiaceae > Globisporangium > Globisporangium orthogonon. Next base: position 9,482 of record JAASFW010000513.1, read on the forward strand.
ATCTGATCCTGCTCACCAACGCTCACAGCTGCAGTCACGCGACCGTCTGCTCGCATCGGATCGCTTGTCTTCTTCGTTTTCGCTGTTTCATTATTGTCTGCCACGCCAATAGAAGTACCGGCAATCGCAGCAGGCAGCTTCGAAGTGCCCGTGATCTTCTGTTTGCGTGAGGCAATCGCGATGTGGTCCGGTTTCGAGCAGACGGTGTCGCCGTTCGGAAGAAAGACGACCCCAGCGTCGTACGCACACGGGAAGTGGTAGTGGCGCTGGCACCGTGAGACTGCGCAGCCGATGCTCGCGCCCAGGACGCCGCACGCGTCGCACCGAATCAGTCGACTCCGGTTCTTCGCCTTTTGGCACTTCTGGAGCACGCCCTCCGCGGTCTCGAACACCTCGACAGACCACAGTGCGCAGTTCACGTGCACCCATTGGTCCTTGTCCGTGTAGATGAGGCGCCCGCACATCAAATCGTCTCCGATCATGAAGCAGAACGCGCAGAAACGGTTGTCGACGAACTTGGGTCTTGAGTTCGCTGCTTGGATCGCAGGCGACGCGTCCGGACTTGACCTGTCGCGGGTTTCCGGGGATGGCCAGCCGCTCAAAGGAGCCGCTTTCGTCATCTTGACCGGTCGCTTTGATGCAGAGATGGAAGGGACTAGCTCGGTTCCAGAGGCAGTTGAGGAAGACGTTGCAGACACGGTCGAATCCGTGGTTGGAGCTGGTGACGCGGCACTTGGCTCTGTCGATCTTCCAGCTGTCGCCGCTGGTTCGGCTGGTTTCGATGCGGATGTCGTTCCTGGAGCTGTCGAATCTGCTTCTGTTGGTGCTGTTGCTTCTCCTGCTGGTGGTGGTGGAATCGATACTTGAGCTGTCAATGCAGTTGCCACTCCTTCAGCTGCTAAAGTCGGCGCTGATGGCGCGGCTGCTGGAGATGTCGATCTTGCTGTTTCTGCTCCAGTAGCAGCAAGACCTGCACCTGAAGGAGCTGTTGGGGATGACGATGAAGTCACTGTCGTTGGTGCATGTGCTGGTGTCGACGCAGCTGCCAGCTTCACATCAGAATCGACGGAACTCGTCTGCTCGTTAGAAGTCGAAGCTCCAGAACTCGACGGCGAAACCTTTTGGGAATGGTCACGCGCACTGCTGTCGCCCGCCTCGCTCTGGTCCCGCGCCATCGGCTTCTTGCCCACGCGCCGCTCGTACTGCTTGTCGATCATCGCGATCTCGTCCTCCAGCGACATGTCGCCGCCGCCGTGGCTTAGCAGTTTCACGATCGGCGCACCAAGTCTCTCGTGGCCTTGCTCAGTCGCGGCATCGCTACTCAGCAGATGCAGCGCCACTTTTGGGAGCGGGCGCCAGCCGTAGAACAGGTGGACACACGCCAGCAGCGCCGCGCAGCTGCACGCTTCTGACACAATGGTCGAGACGATGCTCACGTCCTTGTGCTTCTCAACTCCGTGCTTTGAGTAAAAGTTGCTCGCCTTCCGCTCCTGGCGCCGCAGCGCGGCTCGCGGACCGCGGGCATACCGCTTGAAGCGCAAGTACCGACTGGCTTTCTGCACGAGCCACGCTGGAAGAACAGCGCCGCTATCGGTGAGCTCCTGCTCTTTCGTGAACCGTGACCAGTTCGAGCGGAAATTGACGCTCCGGAACGCCAGGTTCTTCAGGCACTCCTCACCGAGGCGAAGAATGTACAGGTACACTGGTGTATGATCGCGCCAGAACTTCCACTGCTTCGCCTGCTCCAGCTGCTCGCGCGCCTCTCGCCACGTCGCGTCCATTTGCGCGCGCTTCTGCTGGACCATGTCGACGAGAAGCTGGCACTTCCAGACGTTCGGGATACCCGACAAGTGCTCTCGCTCTTTCCGCCGACAGACTTCGCAAATGTACTGAGCGCTCGGATCCTCGACGAGCCTCTTGTAGCGCTCGGGCTCCTTCATCAAACGGGAGTCGCAGTTCGGATGCGCCCACAGTTCGCACGCATCGCACTGGATCAGTTCTTCGTCTTCCGCAGTCCAGTGCAGCTTGCACATCGGACACTTCTCGCTGTCCTTCTTCTGCGCCCGCGCATCCGTGATCCAGATCTGAGCTAGTGGCTTGCTCTTTTCGCGCCTCAGTGTCGCCTCGAACTTCTTCGTCTGGCTGCACGTGAGGCAGTTGTCCGGGTCGAAGCTGTACGACGTCTCCTGGTGCTCTCGACTGCACTCCTGACACTTGACGCAGCTCGCGCAGTAAATCGGAATGTTCCCGTCGCGAGACTCGCCATCAAAGTGTTCGTCATCGCTCGGCTTTTTGATCGCGGGAACCAAGCACGACCCGTGGAAGCCGCTCTCGCAGCAGCCGCAAAAGTACAGCTCGCTGCCGTCCCCGCCCGGTTGGCCACAGATCTCGCACATCTTGCAGTTCTGGCAGCGCCAGAACGTCTGGAGGTGGTCGCTCTCGTCGATCTGCTCGGGCTTCATGCCCGGTACGCAAAATGAGTGGAAGCCTTCGCCGCAGTCGACGCAGAAGATCATCTCCTTCGCCATCCCAGCGCTGCCGCACGCAAGACACATGTCCAACCACGCGTACGTATGCGCCGTCGCGCGCGCTTGCACCATCTTGAATACTGACAGTGCGGAATGCGGCTTGGGTGGTTCGCCAAGCTCGGACTGAAGCACGACCGGGGTTTCGACAGCCTGCGATGCTTTCCGGTCTGCAGCCAGCGCAGCGAACGAGTTTGACGATCCATTCGCCAGCGGCGCCGCCGCAACGCCCGGCAGATCCGACGAGCTGGATCCGCTCTCCGACTTGATCGGTGGATGGCTGCCGTTGGCAGCGCTCGTAAGCTGAGAGACAGCTTTCGCGTCGGATGACGACACGCCGTCGACTGTCTCATGCGCACTTGTACGCTCTTTAGTTGACGCACCTTTGTCTTCAGACATGTCAACGTCGTCGTCGTTGTCGCCGTGCGTCGACCCTGAAGGCTCGTCGTCGCCAGGTTCGAACCCAGTCTTCCCGAGTGCCGAGTTGTTCGGCAGCTGGCGCTTCGCCGCAGCGACCAACGCGTCGTGGTACTTCCCTCCACGGTGCTTCATGCGGCTCTTAGGTGCGGTCTGGCGCAGAATCCGCTGGCCCTGGCCATAAAAGCGCCACGCCTCGCGCCAGATCAAGAAATCGCGCTCCTTCGAGTTGAACGTCACGGCGTTCAGGCACATGAGCTCGAAGTCGTCTCGGATGTCGCGGAAGTTAACGCGCGTGTACGCGTTCGCGAGCACCTTCTTCTGCATCGTGCTCAAGTCCATCGGCTCTTTGATGACGTCGAAGTACGTCGGTGCGATCGCCTTCGTTACGGGCTCTTTGAACAGCTCCAGCTTGTCTTCCGCTTTCATCCGGTGAATCACTTGCAGCATGCGCACTTTCCGACACGAGAGGCACTCGTACTTGTTCAGTGCCTTCGGGTCGTACGTGTCCTTGAACTTCAGCGCGAACGCGAAGTCTTCTTCTGCAAGCCGCAGGGGTTTCGGTTCGCTCTCGGCTTCGCCTGTCACTACGTTTGCAGATGATGTCTCCTTCGCCTGCACTTCCAAAGCCGTCTCTTTCACAGCACTGCTTGAGGAGCTCGAACCAATCGGCTTCAAACCCAGCGACGCCAGTGCAGCAGGCACGCCAGGCAGCTCCAACTGCACATCCAGCTCAAACTCGGCGCTGCTCTTGCATGCCAAGAGCGCTGGATGCGGATCGGGCTCGCATGCGGTGTGGACCCACTGATGGCATGTTGAGCATGAGTGCAGATTGATGCTCGTCACCACAGCATCGTCACTCAGAACCTGCAGGCACACCGTGCAGTATTGCTTCGCGTGATAGTACGGGACGCACGCAGCGCAAAGCGCCGCCACCTGGAGCGGCAACCGCCACTGCGACCAGCTCGGTTCTCTCGACTCGGTGCTCCCTTCGCCGACGGAATCGCCGTGCTCGCTGAATCGCTTCGAGCAGCCAACACACGTTGTGCACTTGCTGCACACGAACGCCGCCTTCACATCTTCCAGAATCGCGCTGCCATCATCTTCATTCACCAGCGGTGTGGGGTCGTGTGGAGGGTCACAGCACGCGAGATGGAAGCTCTGCGTGCACTTGGCACACTCCACGAGCGTCTCCTTCGCCTCGTCCACAGCCCCTTCGAACGCTGCCTCGGCAGGAAGCAAGCACACTGCGCACGCCGTCTCGCCGGAGTCGTCGCTCGGCGATTCCCCACGGCTTTGCATCTCCTCGTGGTTGATCGGCATGCTGCTGATCGCCGCGTCGAGTGCCGCGCGCGTCGCGTTCTGCTGGAGGTTCTCAGCCTCTGCGATGCTCGTGCTCGAGAAGCGAACCGCGAGTTCGGCAAAGTCCGACGACTTCTGCAAGAAGAAGCGCCGCTCGTCGTCTCGGAGAGGCACACTGCGACTCTCACCTTCACAGCTCTCGATCACGAGCGCGCTCATGTCGGCGTCAAAGCGCGTTGCAATGATCGACGATACTTGATCGCCTTGCGACGTGTCCACAAGCTCCAGACCAACCAACGCGGTGCCAAACTCCTGCCACAAGTCCGCACCCTGCTTGCTAACGTGCTTGAGCAGTCTCTGGAACGCAGCCTTGAGCACCTCCTCTTCACACTTGGGCTCGGACAGCGCACGCTTAAACGACATCTTAAAGTCGCTCGAGCCGACGTGGGGAGTCTCCAAGTCGTCGGTCAGACTTTCGACCGCACGAGGGGAGAACCTGGTCAGGGATCTGCACAGGTGCTTCGGCACCCAGCACGACACATTCTGCGTCGTCCCTTTACACTCGCTGATCGCATAGATGCTCACAAGGCGGTAGTTCGCCACCGCCGAGACGCATTCTTCGTCGGGAAGCAAGAGCTTCTTCGCCAGCGGGTTCAAGCGGAGAAGCTGTCCCGGCCACCACTGATTCTGCAGCGTTGGCACTTTCACGTACACCATGCTCCGCGTCCCAATGATCAGTGGGAACGCATACAGCGGGAGGGACTTCTCAACCCCATCCTCAAAGCGAACGATGTGGTGGAATGACGGATGCCCTGCTTCGAAGGACAGAACGCGGCCCATGACCCAGTGCTTGTCCCACTTCAAGTAGATCCCCACTCGTCTCCCCACGAGCTCGAACAAGTTCTTCAGCTCGACGGTCGTCTTCGGCGGTTTCCCGCGCAACGCAGCAGCCTTCACGTCGTACGCCTTCGCCGACGTCGGGCGAAGCAGCTCACCGTAGATCTGCATCTCCATCAGCATCTGCTTGGAGAACCGCTGCCGTTTCTTGCGCGTTCGCTTCAGGCTTCGCACGCAGTTGTTGCAGTACCAGGGTCGCGGAGGAACAGTCTTCGCGGCGTTCCCGACGACGTCGATCATGTTGAAGTCAGCGAGGCACATATCGCACACGATTACAACGGCGTCGTTTGCCTCGTCCTCGGGCTCATCGCCGTCGTCGTCTGAAAGGAGCACCGACAGATGGCCGTTCGTGCCGCCTGCGTCGCTCTGCTTGGCACTGGTAACCGAGACGACAGGCTGCGGAATGCAAATACCGGGAACGCTCGCTTCAAACTCGACGGTGTCCGTCTCAATAACTCCGACTGGGATAACACTCGGGAGTTCTTCCGTACTCTTCTTCGCAGACTTGCCTCTCCGCTTCGCCTGGTAGCCGATCGACCGCTTGCGCTTCCTCGAAGCACGCGAATTCGCTGGCAGGCCGTTCTCCAGTACCGTCGTGTCCGTGCCATGTACCTCGACGTTGTCTGCGTCGACTTCGTTTGCTTCCTTCCCAGCTTCAATGCGGGAATGAGAACCTGGATGAAGGCTGCGAGCAGTGGGTAGTGGCGGCAATTGCTGCGTCGCCTTGGAAGAGCGCCGCCTCGTCGATCCGGATCTGCTCAAGCTGCAAGCACCGCAGAACCAGTCGCCTTGCGGGATCTCTTTCAGCGGCGGGTGCAGCAGAGCAGCGTCAAACTCTCCGTCGCACCCATCACAGATCAGAACCGTCACGATTTCCTCTGCGAGAGGAACAGCGACAGCGTCAACCGCCACTGTTGCAGGAGGCACAACGCTCGCGGTGCTTTTGGCGGCAGAGCGCTTCCCTTTCTTCTTCTCCCGGTAGTTCTTCGCCTTCGTCTTTGCCTGGCTCTTCTTCAGCGCCTCGCAGTGCGGGCAGAACCAGTCGCCTTCCGGGACTTCCGTGAGCGAGATCCCGAGCGCGTCCATGTCGAACTCGCCATCGCAGCCGTCGCAGATCAGCACTGTGATGCTCACCATCGGCAGCGCCGTTTCTTCAGTTGTTGCAGCTGATATTGCTGCTGCAGTGCTAGGCTGGGGATTCTTCGAACAAGCGTGGCAGAACCAGTCGCCGGCCGGGATCTCCGCGAGCGGCGGGTCGAGCATCGCGAAGTCGAACTCGCTCTCGCACCCGTCGCAGATGAGCACTGTCATGAGCTCCTGCGACTCTTCCTCCTCGTTCTCGCCGGCCGGCTCGGCTGCTGCTACATCTGCCGCGTTCGCGGGCTGTGTCTTCGTGCTGGCGGCGGAACACATCGCGCAAACCCACGCCCCATCTCGCGTCGCAAGTCCGCTGGCGTCGCCAGCGCTTTTCTTGCAGACGCTGCACAATTCAGGCAGCGGACTCTCGGAGATGGAGTAGGTCGCACCTGGCATATGCTTACTGGCAGGTGCGTTGACGTCGGCGTCGCTCCCATCGTCACTCGCGTCGTCGCTCGCGTCGCTCAGAAACGCCAGCACCTCCTCCGGCACCAGCAGCGGCAACTGCTCGGCCTCCGCGTCGGAGCCTCTGCCGGCGCATCGCGCACAAGTGAACGGCATCGGCGCCTTCCCCGTCACGGCGTCACTCGCCCCCAGTCCGCTGCACGTGGCGTGGAATAGACCGCCACAGGATCCGCAGCGCGCCATTTCCGCGTGCGCCAGCGGCCCCGATGCGCCGGATCCGCACGCTTCCAACGCCAGCGACACGCGGCACGCGACGCACGCGAGGCGCATGGGCGATCTGTTGCTTGCTACGCGTGGGGCTCTCGGCGGCCGAGAAGAGGCGTCGCTCGCAAGGGCGCGTGCTTGGGTGGTCACACTCCTTGCGGCTCTCTCCGAATAGTTAAGTGCGGTTAGAAACTTTGTCTTTCGTTTTGAAAAAAGAACGGGTACAGCTCCGGTACAGGGAGGCCTTGGTACAAAACCGGCACACAGGTACACTAACAAAGATAGTCTGGACCAAAACGACGATCTGGTACTTCATGCACACCAAGACGGGTTCGGTCTGCATCTGGAAGAACCACACAGCGACTACCCTACTGCACACGGATCTTCGGACCAACGCGCCGACGCTGCGCACTA
>JAASFW010000514.1:0-16815 GCA_023334005.1 Globisporangium orthogonon
CACAACAATACAACCCACACACGAAACAAAACAAAACAAAACACACACACACAAACGCAAATCAACACACAAACAGCGTACACACACACACACACAAACACACACTCCACCAGTGCGCATACATACACTTCGAGGTCTTTCGTTGACATCTTTGCGATGATGTTCTCAAGTCACACGTCACACGTGATGTGGTCAGCTCCCTTGAAACCGCGCCTTGTCGTCACGCAGAGAAGAAGAAGCCAAAGAGATGCTGTCGGGTCGGACGAGCAACGCGGACGCGGGCAAATGCGGCGGCGGTGGCGGCGGCGGCGTGATCTTCAGCGAGGACGGACTCGACATCGCCGCGCGCAGCAAGCAGGTCACCGAGGGGCTCAAGCGCCTGTACGCCACCAAGCTCAAGCCGCTCGAGAAGAAATACTGCTTCGACGACTTCCACTCGCCGCTGCTGAGTGACGCCGACTTCGACGCCAAGCCGCAGGTGCTCATGATCGGCCAGTACTCGGTCGGTAAGACGTCGTTCATCGAGTACCTGCTCGGGCGATCGTTCCCCGGCCAGCGGATTGGCCCCGAGCCCACGACCGACCGCTTCGTCGCTGTCATGCACGGCGACGAGGAGCGCACGGTGCCGGGCAACGCGGTCGCGGTCTCGCCTGATCTTCCGTACGGCGGGCTCTCGATGTTCGGCACGGCGTTTCTGAACAAGTTCGAGGCCGCGCAGGTGCCGTGCCGCGTGCTCGAGAACATCACGGTCGTGGACACGCCGGGAATCCTCTCGGGCGAGAAGCAGCGCATTGCACGCGGCTACGACTTTGTGCATGTCGCCAAGTGGTTCGCCGAGCGCTCGGACATGATCCTACTGCTCTTCGACGCGCACAAGCTCGACATCTCGGACGAGTTCCAGCGCGTAATCGAGGTGCTCAAGGGCCACGACGACAAGATCCGCTGCATCCTGAACAAGGCCGACCAGATCGACCAGCAGCGTCTCATGCGTGTCTACGGCGCGCTCATGTGGTCCATGGGCAAGGTGCTCAAGACCCCCGAAGTCATGCGCGTCTTCATCGGCTCATTCTGGGACCAGCCGCTGCTGCACACGGACAACGCGGCGCTCTTCACCGCCGAGGAGAAGGATCTCATGACGGAGCTGTGCAACCTGCCCCAAAACGCGGCGATCCGGAAGATCAACGAGTTTGTCAAGCGCGCGAGGCTCGCCAAGGTGCACGCGTACCTCATCGGGCACCTTCGCGACCGTATGCCGGCGGTGATTGGCAAGGAGAAGAAGCAGCGCGAGCTCATCGAGAACATGGCTGAGACCTTCCGCGAGGTGCAGCGCAAGTACCACCTGCCCCCTGGGGACTTCCCGAACCTCGACGAGTTCTGCAAGAAGTGCGCCGACCGCAAGTTCCACAAGTTCCCGAACTTGAACGTCCGTGCGATCCAAGAGATCGATGAGTTGCTTTCGAAGGACATACCGAAGCTCATGTCCTCGCTGCCCAAGCGCGAGAAGGATCCTGGGGGTAACCCTGCGGCGACGGGACTCAACCCATTCGCAGATCCGGACCCGAACGATGCGGAGTGGGAGGTGGCGTCCAAGAAGTGCGAGTACGACGCGATCTTCAAGACACTGCGCACGGACAGCGTCGGTCGCGCCACGGGCACCTCCTGCATGCCGCCGCTGCAAGCCACTGGCTGCTCGAAGGAGACGCTCCGCGTGATCTGGGACCTTGCCGATGTGGACAAGGACGGTCACCTCGACGCGGACGAGTTCGCTCTCGCCATGCACCTGTGCGCGAAGGCGGTTGCCGGCGACTCGCTGCCGACCGAGCTGTCGCCTTCGTTGCTGCCACCCGGGAAAACGAAGGCCGCATCCACGACGACGGCGGCTGCAGGCTCTGCGTCTCTGCGCGCGGCCGAACCAGTGGGCGAGTAGAAGGCAGGGCACGTTTGTCTCGCTCCAGTGTGTCTACGCAGTTGGATGGATGATCGTGGCCATGGAGAAGGGGGTGGAGATCGTTGAGCAGCAGTTATCTACACAGAGACATCGCTTCGCGTTAGTTGCTGTCGAGAGAGCCACGTTCCTTTTGCGACTGTCAAAGCCAGCGCAAACATGTTTGCTCATCGATTCTTGATCTCTGTGCTGCGTGAGTGCGTTCAGCCAACCTCAGCAACCTGGTGCGTGTGAAGGCAGGCGTCCGTGTATTCTGTCGCTTACAAGCGCTCGTCCAGAGCGCGCGAGAGGTGGGGGCCGAGTGCCGCGGAGTCTACCACCTCCGTCGTCTTCATAATGGTACACGTGCTGGCTGCTGAGGACTGACCTCGCTCAGCTCAACTCAGATCGCCTGAAGTCACTTCACTGTTTCACCGCCACCCCACGTTCGACTTGGGCTTAGAGCGACCTGGTGTCGACGCCACCACTCTCCGCACTGGCGACGACGAGAATGACGACACTGGCGCGCGCACTCGACCTGCCGCCGGACTATAAGGAGAGCGATACAAGGCAAACGGAAGCTTGTGAGAACCACCGCGCAACAGGCAGCACTCTTACAGCTACGTACACTCGAGCGGCAGCTGGTGCCAAGCGCAGGAGCTGCCCAGGCTGCCTTACGGGAGGCAGAGACGACTGAGACGCGGGTGATGGAGTGCGCGGCGAAAAGTGAAATGAGACCTGCTTGGGCTGCTGCGCGGCGCCGCCGCTGCCGCTCCCGCGTGGCGTGCTCTCAAGACTCTGCGCCAACTCTACGCGCTGCTTCTTCAGAATGCTGCGAAAGCAACGAGCGAACGAATACGATGAATCGGATGAAGTGATCACGCGCACTGCCGGTACTTGCATCTTCAAAACTCATCTCAGCTCGCACCAACGCACCTCTTCACCTCCGATGCGCTCGGATTCGCCCGTTTCCCTAGTTGCGATGGTTCCTCCGACACGCCAGCCACCAAGTTCGCTTTGTACACACTCTGTCGTCGCTTCTCGCGCACCGGCGTCGACGCGTGGCTGAACGTTGAGGACGCCTCCTCCGGCAGCAGCGCCAGCGTCGAGCGACTTCGGAGGATGTTCTCTGAGATATTCTCCAGTCCGTTCAGCCCTCGCGCATTGTTCGCGCTCTTGAGCGCAATACTGTCCCTATTCCATGACGGAGAGATGCCAAGTGAATCCTCCCGCTCCCACCAACGAGATCGCAATCTACTGACAATATGCAGCCACGCACTTGCGCGAGTACAGACTCCATCGGCGCGCGGCGATCTGCTGCTCCGGACTCAGTATCGACGAGTTCGCCAGCGGCGTGAGCGCGTGCTGCTTCTTCAGCTCGTCCTCTCGCGACTTGCGCCGGTGCTCCTCCTGTCGGTACTCCTCCAGCCGCTTTTCGTACTTCCTCCGGAGCTCTAGCTCCGCAGCGAGCTTCTCTTGCATCACCTGCAGCTGGGTCGCCTGGGACGCAATCTGCGGTTCCACAACGCAACGCAGTTCAGTGACCACAATCACCCACCCATGCCGCATCATTTCGCGTCGAACGTACGACTGCGTTCAGGCGGGCGATCTCCGAGCGTTCACCGCCCGCTTTGGCTTTCGTGACACGCGAGGCGAACTTGAGCGTATCGATCGTCTCGCTCACATCCGCGCTCTCGGGACTCACGTGCACGAGCACGAGTGCGAGGCTGTCGCCGCCGAGCGAGTCCTGCAGCATGTGCGTGAGCTTGGAGTTGCGGAACGGGATGTGTTTCTCCCTCGCGCGCAGCGCCGCCATGACGTCACTGATGGCGCAGAGCGACTTGTTGATGCACTGCGCCTCGCGCAGCCGCGGACCGGTCGTCTGGGTGCGCGACAAGCGCTCCGAGCCGGCGAGGTCGACGAGCACGAGCCGTCCATTCGTCGTCTCCCCGCTTTCCCTGCTCTGTCGCTCGACGTCGATGAGCAGCACGCTGTGCGACCGGCTGCTGTGCTCGTGCTTGGTGGTCGCGAACACAGCGCGGTTCACGGCGCCGCGCAGGATCGCGGCGTGCGCGACGTCTACGTTGTCTACGGCGACCGTCGTGACGTTCTTAAGGTACACGCCGTTCTCGCCGTGGCGGATCTCTACTGCTACGCGTGATGATAGTGTTGATGAGGACGACGCTGACGCGGCGGACGGCGGACTGAAGAACTGTGCCAGCTGCTGCTGCTGCTGCTGCTGCGCGATCGCCGCGCTGACGGCGCCCGGTGCGAGCAGGTCGTACACCTCCTCGTTGTAGATCTCCACGAGCTGCAGCGAGAGCGCGAAGGTGAACTGCTGCGCCTGCGCCTGCGCCGCCGCGCACAACATGCGCGCCGCGCGAAAGTACACGCCGCGGTCGCCCTCTGCACCCACCATCGAGTGCGTCTTGCCCGCACCCACCTGTCCGTACGCGAACACGCACGCGTGGCGGCCGTCGAGCGCCGCGTCCACCAGCGGCGCCACGTCGCGGAACACGAGCTCCTGGAAAGCGGCGTCAGCGCGTCCGATCCTACATGCTCGCTCGCTTAAGCCTACGCCTCCGCACCTGCGTACTGTCTTCACCGAACACGCGCTGGAAGCCGAAGCTCTTGACGAGGGCGCCGTCCGCCGCCGAGCTCACGCGCACCTCCGCGTCTTCCGGCGCCACGTGCACGTACAGCTGGTGGGTTCTGGGGGAGTCCCCGTCCTGTGTCCCCATCTGCTGCTGCTGCTGCTGCTGCACGCTTTCGGCGACGCGACGCGGAAGCGGCGGCCGCACGCGGCAGAGCACGCGCATGTTCAGCGCGCCGCCCGGCGCCTCTGCTAACTGACGCTGCAAACGTCGTCGTCGTCCGCGCTCGTGGTCGAGCGCGGCGCGCTGCTGGCGCTGGCGCTGGTGCAGTGCACCCAGGAGCTCGCGCCCCAGCACGCCGAAGTCGCGGCTGCAGAGCCGGAACGAGGCCGCCACGTCGCGCTGCAGCGCGCCCAGCGCCTCGCGCAGCTGCCGCGCCGCATCCTGCGCCATGATTCCTCCCTTCCAATAATGAAAAATGAAATGCAATAGAAAAAAGCGCGCGAAACAGTTTGAAATGGCAAACTCAGCCCTTTGCAGCAGCATATGCCGGATCGAGGGGAGTGTGGCGCACCCGAAATAGTGTCCACCACACACCCCGCTTCGCCTTCCACGTTGCCAACACATTCCGCTAGCTCCAAGCACCTCGCCCATGCTGCTCCCCGTGTCGCAGGAAGCGCACGCCGCGGGCGCCGGCGCCGGCGCCTCCTCGTCGTCCTCGTCCGCGCGGCGCAGCGGCAGTCGCGGCGCGCGCAGCCTCGCGCCCGCCACCGCCGCGGTCTTTCGATCGTGCTCTTCGTTGCCGGAATATCTCTCGCGCGTGGGCGACTACCGGCAGATGGACCTCGACGCGACGTTCTACCAGATGGTCACGCTCTGCACGCAGCCGTCCAAGGTCTACAAGAGCGCCTACTACCGCAAGCAGACGAAGAATCGCTGGGCGCGCGACGACCCGGCCTTCGCGGTCATCCAGCTGCTCTTCCTCCTCGTCGCGACGGTGGCTTGGGCCGTGACGTTCCGCGTGAGCAGCGCGGCGGCGTTCTTGTCGCTCGTCTTCCACGCCGTCGTGGTCGAGTGGCTCGGCTTCGGCGTGCTCTGCGCGACGCTCTGCTGGTGGACTGCCAACCGCTACCTGCGGCTGCGCGCCAAGTGCGTAGCGCCGATCAAATCGACGAGCAGACAGGCTTAGTGATCCGGAACCTCTAACCTGATTGTTTGCTGGTGTGTCCGTGCGGCGCTGGGAGCAGCCAGGGTATCGGCGACACGTTCTTCGTCGAGCAGCGCGTCGAGTGGCAGTTCGCGTTCGACATCCACTGCAACGCGTTCTTCATCCTCTTCCTCTTCCTCTACGTCCTCCAGGTTCGGTGTTCGCGCTGCACTCGGCTGCGCCGGAAGCTCATGCTGACGGATGTAATTTGTATCTCTCTCGCTGGACGCGCAGTTCCTGCTTGCCCCCGTGCTCACGTCCGAGTCGTTCGCAGCGCTGGTCGTGGCGAACGCGCTCTACTCGATCGCTTGGGGCTTCTACACGTACATCACGTTCCTGGGCTACATGGGTGCGTGCGCCTTCTCTTGCTGTTTTCTGGCTCCGAGATCTCACGTGTACTCCTTGATACGCAGCGCTGCCGTTTCTGCACCGCACCGAGCGCTTCCTGACGCCGCTCGGAGTCATTGTCGCGGTCTTCGTCGCGACGCTGCTGCTGCAGGCGCTCTTTGGTGTGCGCGTCAACTTTGCGCACATGTCGACGCGTTATTATTATTCCTCCTGAGCACGCCTCGGAGAGAGAACGAGCGTGCAGAGCGCAAGGTTGGACCAAGGTGGCTGGCTGCAGGAGACCAGAGAACCTCGCTAGTAAGTTACCCGTGAAGATCCGTCTTCTTCGCTCATCTGGCCTCCCTCCCCTTGCATCTTCTCTCTCTTCAGACCTGTCGAACACCTCAAGTCATATTACTTCGACTGTCTATCAAGATGCACAGGATCGACAGGCAACTGCCGCTGTAGTGACGCCTCTCAATCGCTCTCTGTCGGATGTGGACTGGGCAGCTCCCGGGTGCTCCGCGAGCGTTCTCGCAGTCGGAAGGCACTCGCGGCGGAACTTGCTGTGTCGTCTGGAGCTGCGAGTCGGGCCGTCACGCTACCAGCGCGCCGGAGCTTCAGTCTCTCGGCGCGTAACGCAGCCTCGTCCATTGCATCCACTTCTTTCCGCGCAGCCTCGAACGCCTGAAGTATAAAACAGAAGCGACACAGTGAGTCTTCAAACACGCACGCACGCACACTACGCGCACCGCTCTGTTCATCCTTACGGTGCAGAACGACGTCAGCGTCGCGAAGAAATCCGTCGGGCTCTTGCTCGGGTCTTCGCCGAAGTAGTCGAACACGCTGCTCACTTCCTCCCGACCTCGCTTGATCTCTTCGTCCAGTTTCTGGAGCTCAACGTCGATTACTGCGGCGGCGGCCTGCATTGCGGCTGCGGCTGTCGAGTTCGAGCCGTCGTTTGTGCGATGGAAGTCGAGTTCCGCCGTGAGCTTCGCGTACCCTGTCTGCAGCTTGGCGAAATCGTCGGCAATCGTCTCGAAGGATTCGCGCGCGGCCAGCGGGACGCTCTTAAGCTCCTCCTGGAAGTCGAGTACTTGCGGATGATTCTTCTTCACAAGGCGGACGAGGTAGTGCAGGACCGTGGTCTTCTGGTTCACAGCCTTTGTGTGGCCCAGGCGGAGTAGCGAGTCCACCGTGAAGCCTCGGATCCCGTTGTCATCCCCACTCCCGTTCAGTGTGTTGCCGAGCTTGAGCACCATACTCAGTAGGATCTTCAGCAAGCGGCTGCCTTTCACCTCCTCGCACGCCTTGATCATGTTCGAGTATGACGCTCTGAGCTCCGCGCTGCGTGCCGGGAACGCCACTTTAAAGACAAGACACTCCATGCGCGACGCGTATCGCTTGACCTTTGCTATCTCGAGGAAGAACTTCTCCGCCTATGGAAAGCATCGGGGATCAACACCCACACCCAACCAAATCTCGTTCAGTCATCAGCAGTACGCCCACAGCACTGTCGAGCGCACGAACGAAGAGTAAAAGAACTTACCTCGCCGAGCAACGCGATGTCTCCAGTGTACGCCGTCACAATCGCCACTTCTTCCGGTGTCGGTAGGAACTCATTGATCCCGATAAGCTGCTGCAGCGACAGTCCCATCGCGTCGAACGACTGGACCGCTTCCGCGATGGCGCTGTAGCTCAGACGCACGCGTGCCAACGAAATCGCGGCATTCATTGCCCGCTTCCCGTCCACCAGGGTGACGCTCTGCTTGCGCTTCAGAGCTTTGCCTTGGCTGTTCTTCCTCTTGCCGCTCCCACTGCTCAAGCTCGCGTCGCTGTTCGCGAAGAAGAGGGACTCGAGCTCGTCCATGTCCATGTCAAAGTCCACTTCGTCGTCACCTCTGTCTTCCCAGATCGTATGCTGGTTCAGATTACTCAGTCGGTCTTCCGAGATCGCCTGCCAGTGCAGCTTCTTTCGTCGTTGTTTCGCCTTTGGAGCTTGCAACGATCCGGGTTTGTTTGCCGCATTGGTGCTGCCACCACCGGACTTGTTCGTCAGGTCTGTCACCAGCGCATCAGGACCCAGATCCAACGCCTTCACGTCGATGCCGTCGGTCACCATTTTGTGCCGCACAGCGCCTTCAGGTAGACCCATCTTCAGCATCTTGAAGTACTTGGAATACACTGGATCATCGCCAAGTGTTGCTGCGGCTGGAGAAGACGCCGCTTCCGCCAGCTTCGAGTACGGCGCGTCTCCCCCAATCTCGAGCGCGCGCTCGTCGGCTCCCTCTGCTCGCATCTTGTGCCGGACCGCGTCTACCGGCAACCCCATCTTGAGCATCTTGAAGTACTTTGCGTACAGTTCGTGATCCCGCAGCAGCACGCCATCAGTTGTGCAGGACCCGGTTGTTTCCTGTTCTCCTGTGGGCTCAGTAGTCTTGCCATCTCGCTGAGATTGCTCGGTCGATGCTGTCGAGCGTTTACTCTTCGGCTCACGCACACACTTGATATCGTCCTGCAGTCGAGATCGATCCTCGGCTGGAAGGACGATCGTGATCTTGTCCTTCACATCGTCGTAGATCGCTTCTGGTCCGAGGTCGACGATGATCGGGTCCAAACCGTCCATAATCAGCTTGTGTTTCACGGCTTCCTTCGGACAGCCAAGACGCAGCATACAAAAGTAGCTCTTGAACTCCTCCACATCCTTCAGTCTCTTCCTCACATCAGCTGGAGGCACTTCCGAAGGCTGCACATCCATTTTTGACGCTTGCTGCAATTGCTGGAGCGTTGATGGATCTATGCCGTCCTTTACCATGCAGTTCTGCACAGCTTCGAAAGGTACGCCTCGCTTCAGCATCATGTCGTACTTGGACGCGTTGCTGCATTGGGTACTATCCATCGGCGACGGATCAGTGGCTGGTGTCGCTGGGTCTGCTTCGGCAGATCCCTTGTTTCTCTTCGCGACAATGTCTTGTAGCAGTGCGGATTTCATGTCGAGAGCCTGTGGTTTTGTCGCTATGGGTGCTGTTGGCACTACTCCTGTCTTCGATGCGGTCTCACTAGAGGTTGGGATTGTGGAATTGGCTGTCGGGGCAGACTTCGAGGTGCTATTCTGAATTGATGGCCCGACGTGGCTGCTCTCTGTAGTGATACTTGACTCAAGGTGTTGATCCACACGAGTGTGTGGTGATGGTGGCTGCAGTTCGACTTGCTTTGAGGGACTTCTTGCCGGAGGTTGTGTCTTGCTGGAAGTCGTCTCTTGCATTGGCGACTTCGGTTCATTGGCTCCCCATTCCCCAATCCCATGCAGCGCAGTCTGAACTGCAAGGCTGCTACTAGAGGCTGCAGCAAATGGCAGCTTCACTTCCGGGACGTCTGCATGCGTGTTGTGTACTCGGTCCTTTGGAGGCGTCGGTGCGATCGCTACATTCGAGGTCGTCGCTGCACGCAGCAAGTCTTCCACTGAGACTCCACTTGAAAGGAGGAAGTTTCGGAGCCTGTCCAGCTTCGCCGACTCACTTTCCTGCTGGTTCGCTGATTCGTCTCGGCTCGCTTCGACAAGATGCTTTACTGACTCAGGGAACAACGAGGTCGAAGCAGGTGTCGTGGAACCAATTTGCGCAGGAAAGCTGATAGGTGCCGTCGACTGTCCGTTTGCTAAAGTGTCCTTGATCCCCCCTGGGTCGGTGCTGTCTCCAGCTGCAGCAGGTACATGAGAGGTCGCAGACGGAACGTAGTTGCTTGCCCACGCAGACGGAACCAAAGCCATTCCAGGAGGAACTTCGATGGCTGTCGCTGACTGCCTGAACACGGTGGATGGTGAAGTCGGCGGTGGCGCGCACGTATCGCATTCCCACGCTCTGAAAAACTTCTTCACGTACACGCTGTGGTTCGTGCGGTCGCTCAGCGTCGTCAGCCCGAACGGGATCTTTCGCAGCCCCACACACGTTGTGTGGTAGAAGCTCCCACACTTTCCAGTGCACTGCACGATCTGTGGACGCATCATGTAGTCGTCGTCTTTGCACACTTGACAGATCGACGAGTCGACTGCAGTCGGGATAGAGTACCGAGAGCGCTGCGACTGCATCGCGACGATCTCTGCAGTTGTCTGTCGGCGCAGCGCAGTGTTCGGCGGATGCATCGTGGGTTCTCCTGCCGGCATCTGCGTTGATAGGTCTCCAGGGAGGAAACTACTACCACCAACAGCAGTAGCAGCAGCGTTCTGAGACTGCTTCCCCGGACTCTCTTTCGAGAAACACGCTGACAGTCCCTCTGAGTGCAGCAGGTCGAGCGCAACATTCGGTGCATTCTGGGAGCGCTGCAGCGCAAATGTCGTTGGCGTCTCGCCGAAGCCCATTCGGATGAAGTTCGAGTGCATCGCTGGATCAGGGAGCACCATGTGGTGCTTGGTGATCTCGATCAGCCCCTGGCGCACGGCGTTGTTGCCTGTGTAGTCGAGACGCACATGGTTCTTGCGCGCTGCTTTCTTCACGCTGCTATTCTCGTGCATCACGAGGTCGACGGAGAACTGCTCGTCATCGAAGCCGTGCTCGTACTGCTTCATCATGTCCAACTTGCTCTTTGTGAGCGTCACAAGTCCGGGGCTCAGGAACCACGTCGAGTCCGCGTACCGAAAGAGCACGCGCGACGACGCGTCCACATCGTCTCCGTTAGTGTCGTACTCGTCGCCGAACGAGCACAAGATTGAGAAGCCGCCGTCTAGCTCGATGCCGTTCTCCCACAGGATTGCGAGGAAGCCATCGTCGCCGCTCCAGTCCAGCACGGGCGGGTCCTTGGAAGCGGCTCCGAGCTGCGAGTCCGTGCAGAACACCATCCGGTAGTCGTCCCAGATCTGCACGCACGGCCGCATCTCCACGGGCAGCGCGCGGAAGATGATAGCCTTGAGCAGCATGGGCTTGTCGTTCGGCGGCTTCTGGTACTCGACGAGCTCGTGGAAGCTGGCGAGGAAGCGCTGGAT
Source organism: Globisporangium orthogonon (assembly GCA_023334005.1). Classification (NCBI taxonomy): domain Eukaryota; phylum Oomycota; class Peronosporomycetes; order Pythiales; family Pythiaceae; genus Globisporangium; species Globisporangium orthogonon. The sequence goes on from JAASFW010000514.1 coordinate 11,031, forward strand.
CGACGGCGGCGTCTTGCTGCGCAGCGCCTGCGGCGTGAGCGAGCGCATGTCCCAGCGCTTGCGGTAGAACTCGACGAACGCATCGATCGGGTCATCCGCGAGGCGCGCGAAGAGCAGGTAGCACGCGACCACGACGCCGCTGCGCGTCTTGCCCGACTGGCAGTGCACGACCGCGACGTTGCGCGCGTCAAGCGAGAGCCACGCGAAGATGCTGTAGCAGATGCGGAACACGAGGTCGAACGGTGGCGTGTGCGCCTTCATGCCGTCGCGCTCCCAGCTGAACTCGAGCATTTGCTCGCGCAGCTTCCCAGCGATCGCGCGCGCGTCCGACGGCGTCGCATGCGGCGGCGGGGAGCACGCGGGCGTCGCCGTCGACGAGTGCGGCGTCTTCTTCCAGAGCTGCTCAATGAGCGACGGCGATGGCGCTGCTGCCGGCGATGCGCAGCTGCCGTTCGCCGCCGGTGGCTGCTCGTCCAGCGCGTTGAGGTTGAAGACGAGGTAGTGACCGCCGTGGCGCGTCTCGAGCACGCGCGCCAGCTCATCAACGTTCGCGGTGTTCGTCTTGCGGCTCGTGGGTGTCGTGACGGGGAAGCCGCAGACCACGAGCTGCTCCGTCACGTACGTGAGTTCGAGCGGATCCCCGGCGCCGCCACCGCCCAGCGCGAGTCCCACGGCCGGCAGAAACGCGCTGAAGCCGCTGCTGCCGACCCGCGGGCCGATGCCGACTCCGCTACTCGTGGTAATGGTCGTATTTCCGCCTCCACCATCGAAGACGGAGCTCGTGAGACGCCGCAGAGAGTCCATTGGGGTGCGCGCGGGTTGGCGATCGAGAGCGAGAGGGCGAGCGAGTGTGCGCGACGGCGAAGAGCGAGACGCAGAGGTGCAGAGCGCGCAGACGGCAGCGCACGCGCAGGTGGCGCTACGTTGGAGCGCGAAAGGTTGTCGGAAGAAGGTGTCGCGAAGAAAAATAGTGACACTCGAGGTGTGGAATCGATATGGGTAGAATGTATGCAAGCATTCCAACGTGATGCATCACGGGCAACTTCAACTCAACTGTGACCGACAGTGGTCGCCTCGGCTCATTTCGAGTCCTAGTCGTTCCCTGTCTTCCCTTGCTTTTCTTCGACCTCTTGTGCTCCAGCGCCTTGTTCCAAGCTCCGACAGCTCGGAAGCTGCCATGAGCGCTCGCGTGGAGCTCTTTCGAGGAGCGACGCGAGACATCGACCGTCCGCGATTCGAGCAGCTACTGCAGGCTTCCTACGACGAGCACGCGCTGCACACGCTAAAGATCGTTGCGCACACTCGGGACTGTCGCGGCGGGAAGGGCGAGCGCAAACTCGGGTGCTGGGCGCTCGCGTGGCTCGCGATGCACCACCGCAGAGAACTGCTGCACAACCTCAGACACATGGTCGCGCACTTCGGCCGGTTCGACGACTCGATGGCGCTGCTGGGGTCGAGTGTCGAGACGGAGATGCTCGAAATGCTGCGCACACAACTCATTCAAGATCTTGAGGCGCTCCGTGAAGCTGGGAGATCTGATGGTGCTGCTGTTAACGGCAACAACTCATGCAGGGTGATCTCGATGTGCGCCAAGTGGGTCCCGTCGCAGCAACGATCAATGAGCGGCAAATTCGACATGCATAGAAAGCTCTGCAAGCACATGAAAATCAGCGCTGCGAAGCTGCGGAAGCAGTACCTGACACCGCTGCGCTCCGAAATCGCCGTTCTGGAAAGGCAGATGAGCGCGCGCGAGTGGACAGCGATTGATCTGGACAAAGTCCCGAGCGTCGCGATGCAGATCCACGGCAAGCCACGCGGCGCGTTCGAGCGCCATCTCCCTGAGCGATTTGCGGCGTGGAAAACGGCGACAGCGGAGCTGACGTCGGTCGGAGGCGAAACGCTGCCTCAAGCAGAAGAACCGGCGGGAGCGAACTCTCCTCTGGACTGCATCTTACGCGAGATCGAGCGGCCGCGATACGACGCGATCACGCTGCCTCCTCCGCTGCTACCGTCACTGTAGGCAATCGCTACTTTACGGACTCTCAACGCGCAATGCATTGTGTCATTGTCATATCTACCTTCTCTCTTCTCTTCCTCTGGCACTCTCCTTCGCGCCTTCGCGCTCGTCGTCGTCGTCGTCGTCGTCGAGTTAATCCTAGCGACTGTGCACCATGGTGTCACCGCTGCGTTCATATCTGAGGTTGATGTGCGATCTGTGTATCCTTCAAAAAAATACACAATGATGTCCACAAATGACTTGGTTTTCAGATAGCACTTTTGAGCCAAAGCAGTAGCAAAACTGTTTCGTTTCAGTCTTCTGTCGTTGACGGCAACTTGCTCGCTTTACAGCACTTGCAAAAAAGTACAGGAAACTACCCGTTTTTCGTCAATGTTTGCGTACGTACTGCGATAGTGAAGAAGCCAAGGTTGATAACGCTATAGTGAAGAAAGCAAGCAGGAGCCATCGCATCATGAGGTTGTCATCTCTCATTCAATGGCAACCAGCTCAACGAGTTCCGGACCATTGCACTCATTCGCTTCATGCGTTGTCGATGCAACCAGTTCCCCTCCAAACTCCAGCTACCAGCTAGCAACTAGCAACTCCAGGGAAACACTTTCTTTTTTTCCAGTCGCGCACTACTCGATTTCCAGCAAAGTTGCCCACATGAGCCGGTCTCCGTCCTCGTTCCAGAGTCTCCTGCTGCCACTCGGATGCTTCGCCGGCGGAGTCGTCGCCGGCACCATCTTCCTGCCTTCGAAGAAGCAGCGGCAACAGCACGAGCCTCCAACTCGTTCAATGTCGCCGCCACCAATTTCCACGAACAACGACGAAGCTGCCTCAAATGCGAAACAATCGCATGACAACCCCGTTGACATCTTCGAGGCCGTGGGGAACACGCCGCTGCTCGAACTCAAGTCGCTCTCCAAGCTCACCGGCTCCAAGATCTACGCAAAGGCCGAGTTCATGAACCCGACCGGCAGCGTCAAGGATCGTGCGGCCAAGTTCCTCATCCTCAATGCTGAGCAGCAAGGGTTGCTCAAGAAAGGGGACACAATCGTCGAAGCCACGAGCGGCAACACTGGCGTGGCGCTCGCGCAGCTGGCGGCGGCGCGTGGCTACAAGACGATCTTCACGATGCCGGAGAAGACGGCGCAGGAGAAGATCGACATCATGAAGGTCATGGGCGCGCAGGTCGTCCTGCAGCCTTCAGCATCCGTTCTCGACACGGAGAACCACTTCTACCATGTCGCGCAGCGCCTCGCGAAGACTACGGAGGGGTCCGTGTGCCCCAACCAGGTACGATGCGTGCATGCTTGCGTCTCCTGATCGCTCTCTCTCTATCGCGCGTGCGCGCGAGGAACTTCGTACTAACCTGCTCGTTCCTGTTCGATTCGACTCGATTCGATTCAATGCGTGTGTTTGCAGTTCGAGAACACGGCCAACATGAAGGCGCACTACACGACGACCGGACCGGAGATCTGGCGCCAGACTGGCGGCACCATCGATGGCTTCGTCGCGGCGTGCGGCACCGCCGGCACGCTCTCTGGCATCTCCAAATTTCTCAAGGAGAAAAAGCCCGAGTGCGCGGTGTGGGTCGTCGACCCGGCCGATATCGCAGCCCTCTCGCGCTTCGTGAACGACGGTCAGAGTACGAGCAGGATGGAAGGCGGGTTCGAGGTCGTGCCGTCGAACCAGGGCTCGACGATTGTGGAGGGCGTGGGTGTGCCGCGCGTGACCCCCAACTTTCGTGAAGGAACGGTCGATCGAGGCATCACGGCGACGGACCAGGAGGTCGTGGACATGGCGTACTTCCTGCTGCGCAACGACGGCGTCTTCGTTGGCCCCAGTGCGGCATTGAACGTCGTTGGCGCCGTTAAGATGGCGCGCGACTTGGGTCCGGGCTCGACGGTTGTCACGATTCTCTGCGACGGTGGCGACCGGTACCGAAGCAAGCTATACAACCGCGAGTGGCTCGCGGAGCAGAAGTTGCTGCCAACCACGGACGAAGCTGGGAGAGCCGCCTTGTCGCTGGATTTCGTGGGACCTCTGAAGGCCGGTGCGGATGGCCAAGTTGCAGCGTAGCTTGCTTGTTTCGCGCGGTAGGCAAGCGTGTCTGAAAGGAGATCGAGACACCTACGAATCGCAAAGGTTGGCTCGCCATCTCTGGCCTTGGTTGAAGTGGTTCTTGTCCGCGCGAGCTCTTGCCATATCGAACACCGGCTGAGAGCTGATTCGTATGCTACATGCCCATTCACGCCACTGAACTGTACGCGCTCAATGCTCATCCCCACATCAAACCTAAAGTACTCTAGTTCGCGTCAGCCTCGCAGACCCGAGCCGAGCTCGCTGGGGTGGCCCTCAAAGAGCTCAAACAGCTCACATCCCGTCCAACAGCTTGGAGGTGCGGTCGAAGGCCCAGAACGTGATTGCCGCGCCGGGGATGCCGCGCGAGAAGGCCGCCTGCCAGCCGCGGAAGAGGTGCGCGACGCCGTGCTCGCGCACGAGTCGCGAGGCACCGGCGACCAGTCCCGTGTACTCGCCGCGCGTGCCGTCCACCTGAATGAGCGACTTGACCGTGTCGAACGGCAGCGCGACCGCCCAGAAGCTCACGCCGCCGGCCGCGCCCGCCGCGAGCAGCACAGCCGTGTCGTGCTCGCGCAGCGCCGGCGCCTCGCGTAGCCGCGCGCGCGCGAAGTCGTAGCCGAGGAAGTAGCACGCGACTCCGAGTGAGTCACGCAGCACCGTCGTGGGAAGCCCACGCCAGAGCGCGTGCACACCCTCGTGGCGCACGACCTGCGCCACGCAGTGAGCCGCGCCGCGGTACCTGCGGCTGCGCGCGTCGTACTGCACCTGCAAGCGGTTGCGCACGAGCTCGACAGGAGTGACGAGCAGCGCATTGAGACCTCCCGCTGCCGCGCCGCTCACGAGCGCCGCCGCCGACGCGCTCAGCTGCGGCGCGTGGAGCGCCAGCACGTCGGTGCGCAGCGTCGACGACGTCGTGAAGATCACCGCCTTGTACACCGCCTGGCTGAAGAACGGCGGCAAAAAACCCTTGTAAAGCGCGCGCGCGCCTTCTTTTTCGAGCGTTTGCCGCGCGCAGGCGAGAAAGGAGCCGGCGAAGCGCTGCGGGGCGGTTTGTAGCCGCGTGCGCAGCGTGTCCAGCGGATGGCATACGACCACGCTCGCCATGCCGGCGACGGAGCCCGCGAGCACGGACGTCGTCGCAGGCGAGAGGCGGCGAGGAGGGGTCTTCGGCATCGAGGAGTTGGAGGACATTGTTGTCACAAAGAGGTACAATTACGAGGTCGCATGGGGTTTAAAGCACTTTAACCTGAGAGAGAGGTAGGAAATAACCACTTGGCCTCTAGTGCGCCTTCCTAGTGCATTCAAATACTGTCGGAACCTTGAAGAAAATGGGCATTGTCGACTCGTGTGTCTGCATGAGCGACATCATCGGGATCTCGATCCGCGGATGCACAGCCACGATCTTGACTTCCTTAACCTGAAGTGTCGGGCGCAGGCACTGCAGGAAGATCCTCAACGAGGCGTTCTCGAGCGCAGTCAGACTACCGAGACCACACGAGTGCCATCTAGGTCATGAGCGTCCGGCTGGTTTGGGTCGAAGATCGCACCTCGCACCCTTAAGACTCGGAGTTGCTGCACCTGGAATCGCATCATGGCGGTTTTCGACGCGCTCGGCATTGTGAGCGACCAGGAAAGCGATCGTGACGATGACGGTCCGCTCGCAGTCTGCTCACGATGAGAGCAACAGTACACAGTCAG
>JAASFW010000515.1:0-16813 GCA_023334005.1 Globisporangium orthogonon
ACCCCTCGCCTCAGACGAAACACCCGACTCGCAGCCTCGTTCCCTGCTCTTCAGATCGCATTGGTGTTTCCTGAATGGCAAAGAAGCCATCGGCGCTGCAGGCAGGTGGATAAGTAGACAGGCAGATAGATAAGCAGGCAGGCAGGCAGATAGATAAGCAGGCAGGTAGACAGGCAGACAGACAGACAGACACAGACAGAGAGGTAGATATATGTGCGCGCCATGCATCCGAGCCACCTTGCGAGTCTTCTTCGTTCACCCATCCGTGTTGCTCTCGCTCTCGCTCTCGCTCGCTCGCGCTCCAAGTCATCCAGCACCATCACTCACGGTGTACCCTCACACACAATCCCCGTGAATGACTATCACCGCCTTGATTGCCATCCCAACTTGACTTGCACCCGCTCACACTCGAAGACGACGACATCGTCAGCGACGGCACCAGCGACGACGACGACGACGGCGGCGGCGGCGGCGACACCAGCGACGACAAGCGAGAGAGAGAGAGAGAGAGAGAGAAAGAGAGAGAGAGAGAGAGAGAGAGAGAGACGCACTGTCCTCGCTCTCACTCTCCAACCCGCGCACTCGCGACCAACCCTCCCCTCTCCCAACGCAACGCAGCAGCAAGCCACCAAGTAGCAGCCAGTTCACAACCACGAGCAACGACAGCGCGACGATGGCATCCACCACTGTGGACGAGGCGAGGAAGACGCCGCGGTTCGTGCGCAAGCTGTACCAGATCGTGACGCGCGAGGACGCGGCGACCGTGGGCTGGAGCCGCGACGGCCGCGCGTTCTCGATCCGCCAGCCGGCTCGTTTCCAGCTCCGCATCAAGACCGCGCACAGCCTCAGCAGCCTCTGCACGTTCCGGCAGAATCTGCGCGCGCACGGGTTCTTGGAGCTCGAAGGAGGCGACGAGGGCGACAAGGGCGACAAGGGCGACGAGCGCGACGAGCGCGACGAGCGCGACGCGGAGGAGGACAGAGAAGAGCGCTTGGACGCGAGTGTGGCGACGAGGACGGCGGTGTACCCGACATCGCTGAAGCGCAAGGCACATGGCAGCGACAGCGATGACGGCAATGGCAGCAACAGCGACAGCAACAGCGACGACGGAGTCGCGGTGATCAAGACAGAGAGCCACGGCCACCGCGGCTCCTCTGGCTGCTTTCGTATCTCCGGCAACCGCAACAGCAGCAGCAGCAACAGCAGCAGCGCCAACGATACCACCGCGACGACAGCACCGACAGAGACGTACTTCCACCCGTTCTTCGTGCGAGGCCGCCCCGAGCTGCTCGACCGGATCTCGTTCGACCCGAGCGAGAAACACCGCTGCTTGGACTGCAAGCGTCGGCCGAACGATGCCGGAACCAAGTGCGCGGGGTCTCGGAAGAGCGCGCCAGACAGGATCTCCGTCGACGCGGCGCTGGCGATGTCGATCTCGGCAGGCGTGAGCATCAGCAGCGAGGCTGCTGGCGCGTTCGACCGCTCGTCTGCGCTCATCGTGCGCATCCCTGCGTCTTCGTGTCGTCGTCGCCGATCGGAGAGCGTGGCATCGGGCGAGGTCCGTCAGCTGCAGTCGAACGTCGCGGACGAAGAGAGCCGAGTGCGACGACTGCTGCTGCAGCCGCCAGCAAGTTCGACAGACACGACCGATGCCGCCAGACGACGAGAGTCGCTCCTGGTTCAGCTGAGTCTCGCACGGCGCGCCATGCAGCAGCCTGCAGCAGTGTCAGCAGCAGTGTCAGCAGCAGCAGCAGCAGCAGCAGCAGTGCCAGCACAGACACCTGCAGCAGCACCAGCAGCAGCAGTGTCAGCATTGATGCCAGCAACGACAACGCCGCCCACGATCCCAGCGACTATCAAGCGTGAGAACACGATCGCGGCGCTGCTGTCGACTGATGGACTTGAGGCAGCGGACCCGAGTGCTTGGAGAGCAGCAGCGAGACTGCCACCGACCGAGTCTGGAGCGCGCCATCAGGCTGCTCGACCCGCTTCAGCCCGATTCACATCGTCCAGATCCGCCATCGCCATCGCCATCAGCGTGGAGCAGCAGGCGGCAGCAGGCAGCAGCGGGGGTGGTCGTTGCATCCGCTCGCCTTCGCTTCCTTTTGCGCGAGGGTTTGGAGTTGGGAGTGGTGGTACTGCTGCCGGTGCGGCTGCTACTGTTGCCAGTGGTGGTATTGCTATTGCTCCTGCTCCTGCTGCTGTTCCTGCTCTTGCTACTGCTGTTCCTGCTCCTGTTCCTGCTCCTGCTGCTCCTGCTCCTGCTCCTGCTCCGAGACCGATGGCAAGCCATCGCCAGTTTCTCTCGGTGCTGCCGCCGCTCGAGCCGCCGTTGCACGTGACGCTGAGCATCCGCGGCAGCTATCGCCTTCGCTCGCGAGACGGCGCGTCCGCCGACTTGTCGCCTGCAAGCGACCCAGAAGAGAGCTGTCGGAGCGCAAAGCGCGTGCGCACGATCGCTCCGTTCGTGGTAGTAACATGACGATGACAAACGAACGGACCGACCAACCAACCAACCAACCAGTCAACGCTTTGCACCGCCAAGCAGATGCCGCGGAGCTGATCCGATCGACTGTCTCTGGATCAGCATCGTGCAGGAAGGAATGTTCGACTTGGATGGAGGTCATGTCGACTGCCAGCCAACCAAGAAAATCACTGGTGCAGAATCACTCGAGATGGTCGCAAAGAGCGTAATGAGCTCACCAGCAGGTAGCAGGAGAGGGATCGGTGCGGAGCCGGCCATGTGACAAGGTGACGAAGAGAGCCCATGCGCATGCGTGTGCTGCCACCATGGCAACATGCAGTACATGCGACCAGGCAAGCAAGCGTGAAAAGCAGGGACGAAAAGAATCCCCATGCTGTCTTGTGCGAGGTATGGCGAAATGCGAATCGTTTCCGAAGACGCGTGGTCCACATCGGTTCTAAAATCTGCGTGGTCCACATGTCTCGTAGGATTCTCCTTCTGATTGCTCGTTTTGTATGGCGTTCGGAGAATATGCGAGAATCAGGCCGGCCAAAAAAAGATTTCGTTGGTAGTGACCAGTCACTGTTTTGTGTTGAAGTCAGTCAGTCTTCGCTTCGCAGCCCCACAAGCTCATTCTGGAATCCGCTCGCTCGCTCGCACCCGCCCGCCCGCCGTCCCGGCCGCCCACATTCTTCCCGCGCTCTCTCTCCAGCATGGGGAACAGCAACAGCAGCGCGTCGACCACGGCGCCTCCTCCGCCGGCGCCTCCGTCACCCAAGCGCAAGGAGAATGAAGTGGACGATGAGGTCGAGAGAGAGGCGCCTGCCCCGCTCTTCCGCGCGCTCTCGGCGGACCAGCGCGCTGTGACCTTCGACGAGCGCGTGCACCTGCGCAGCGGCGGCGCGTCCGACCGCATCACCATCTCGGCGGCCGCGGCCATGTCGGGCTTCCGGCCGCTGCAGCGCGCCGCGACCTTCGACCCGCGCCTGCGCGCACAGAAGAAGCTGCTCACGGCCGCCGACGTGATGCACCGGCGCTACTTCAACGCTGTGGAGCAGCGCCGCGCGAGCGACGCGAGCTACCACGAGCTCTACCGCATCGCGGAGGAGGACACTTCCGCACCAGCAGCGCCTTTGAAGGAGGCGGTCGTGGTGCTCGACCCGTTCTCTACGGGTATGACGCTCGCGGAGGCCGTGCTGCGCCGCGGCTACGCGTGCATCTGCGTCTACTCGGACACGTTGCAAGTCATGCACGAGCTCATCAAGCACATCCCGGAGTCGCTTAACGAACGCTTCGCCGCCATCATCTTCCACGACGGTGCGCACGAGCACGCGTCGGAGGCGTACGCCGCCACGGCCGCGGCGATCCGTGCGGTGCGCGGCGTCCAGGTCGTCGGCATCATCGCCGGCGCCGAGACGGGCGTCGTGCTGGCCGACAAGCTCTCGGAGGACTTTGGCGTGACCTCGAACGGCTCGGCCGGTTCGGATGCGCGCCGCAACAAGTTCCTCATGGGCGAGAAGGTGCGCGCCGCGGGGTTGCGCGCGGTCAAGCAGTGCGCGGCGACCAAGTGGGCACAGATTGAGCACTTTGTGACGCGCGAGCTGCGTCCATCACCATTCCGCGTGATCGTCAAGCCGGTCGAGAGCGCTGGCAGCGACGACGTCTTCCTTTGCACGAGCCTGGATGAGGTCAAGCGCGCGTTCGGCAGCATCCAGGGCAAGATCAACGGGCTTGGGCTCGAGAACACGGCCACGCTCGTGCAGGAGTTCCTCGACGGCACTGAGTACGTCGTCGACACGGTGAGCCGCGACGGTGTCCACAAGGTGGTCGCCGTGTGGGAGTACGACAAGCGCGCGACGAACGGCGCACCGTTCGTGTACTATGGCGTGCTGCTGCGCGCCGCGTCCGGCCCCGTGCTTGGTGCCGTCGCCGACTACGTGCTCAAGGTGCTCGACGCACTCGAGATTGTCCACGGGCCGGGCCACGCCGAGGTCAAGTTCGTGAACGGTGAGCCGTGCCTTGTCGAGATCGGCGCGCGCTGCCACGGCGGCGAAGGCACGTACATCCCGATTGTCAACCGCTGCATCGGCTACAACCAGGTCGAATGTGCGCTCGACGCGTACTTTGACGAGCAAGCGTTCAACGCGCTGCCCGAGCGGGTGACGCAGCTCAAAGCGCACGGGTGCGAGGCCATGTTCGTGTCGTACGAGCGCGGCGTCTTGAAGGGCTACCCGGGCCTGAAGGAGATCGAAGCCATGTCCTCGTACGTGTCCCAGTGCTTCCACGTGCACGCGAACGACGAGCTGCACGTGACGATCGACATGTTCACGACGCCCGGCTCCGTGCTGCTCGTGAACGCGGACGAGCAGCAGCTGCAACGCGACTACGATCGCATCCGTGAGCTCGAGCACAGCGGTCTGTACGAAGTTGCTGCGAAAGAGCCGCAGGCTGCGGTTGCGGAGAAGAAAGTGGTGGTGGTCGTCGACCCGTTCTCGACCGGCGCTGTCGTGGCGCACGCGCTCCTCGCGCGCGGCTACGACTGCATCTGCGTGTACAGCGACAAGCTGGAGAACATCGAGAACGTGGCGAGCCTGATCCCGGATGGGCTCACGCTCACGTTCGCCGCGACGATCGCGTTCGACGGCGACTTGCCGCGCACCGTCGATGCGATCAAGCACGCGGCGCAGCGCATCGTCGTCGGCGAGAGCAACAATCCTGCTCCGGCGAAGCTCATTCATGCAGTGTTCCCGGGCGCCGAGCTGGGCGTGCGCCTCGCTGACGCGCTGTCGGACGCGTTCGGCCTCGAGTGCAACCTCATGGAGCACTCAGCAGCCCGGCGAGACAAATACCTGATGGGTGAGACGCTGCGCCGCAGCAATGTGCGCGCGGTCAAGCAGGTGAAGGCGTCGACGTGGGCCGAGGCGGAGCACTTTTTGGTGCATGTACTGAAACCAGCGCCGTTTGAAGTGGTGCTCAAGCCGCTCGAGAGCGCCGGTACCGAGGACGTGGTCCTCTGTTTGTCGCTCGAGCAGGCGCAGAAGACGTTCCACAGCATTCTCGGCAAGGTCAATGGTCTCGGTATCGAGAACAACGCCGTGTTGCTGCAGGAGTACCTTGAGGGCGACGAGTACGTCGTGGACACGGTGAGCCGCAACGGCGAGCACAAGGTGGTCGCGGTCTGGAAGTACGACAAGCGTCGCGTGAACGACGCCGCGTTCGTGTACTTTGGGCTGGCGGTGACCCCGGCGGTCGGTGTCGTGAACGAGCTCATCGCGTACCAGTTCCAGGTGCTCGACGCGCTGGGTATTCGCCACGGGCCGGCGCACGGCGAAGTGAAGTTCTGCCGCGGCGCGCCCGTGCTTATCGAAGTCGGCGCGCGCTGCCACGGTGGCGAGGGCGCGTGGGTACCGATCGCGAACAAGTGCGTGGGCTACAACCAGGTGGATGCCGCGATCGACAGCTACTTGGACCCGGCAGGGTTCGACAAGCTTCCGGAGCGAGTAAGTGGTTGCGGGGAGCGATGGAGTGCTGTGGCTTGATAGCAGGACAGGCTGTTGACAGAGTCTCTCTGTATGTGCGTTTGTGTGTCTTGTGCAGCCGGTGACACTACGCGAGTACGGCTGCGAAGCGATGCTGGTGTCGTACAGGAACGGTGTGGTGAAGAGCATGCCGGGACTGGCGGAGATCGAGCAGTTCCCGTCGTTCCTGAAGAAGGAGATCTTCGTCGGCCCGGGAGACGTTGTGCGCCAGACGATCGACATGTTCACGACGCCTGGCAGCATCATGCTGACCCACGCGAGCCAGGAGGTGCTCGAGGCGAACCTCGCACGCATCCGCGAGCTCGAGCTCGACGGACTCTTCGAGCTCGAGTGATGCAAGCGCAAGTATGGCGACAACAGCCACCAGAGTGAACGAACGAACGCTCGCTGCTTGTAGCTATGCTACGAGAGCGAGCGATTTATTAGCTATCCCCCGAGTCAGTTTCTAATCTAACGGAGCGCCAACGATGTTGATGTTGTTGATGTTGCTGTCGTTGTCGTTATTGATGTTGTCTACCTGATGAGCTGGTGCTTGAGGCAGTCGTTAATCTTGCAGGAGCGACCCTCGTACACGCACTGCTGGCAGTACCCGGAGCGCAACCGGATCGGCGACTTGATGCTCTTGTCTTTCGTCGCGTGCAGCGATGGTGTTTGCCGATGTGGCACGCCCTTGCGGCTCGTGGGGTTGTGTGCGGCGATCGATCGTGCTGCTTTTGCCGTTGGCGATGGCGTCGTGGCGGTCGCGAGAATCGTTGGTGGCGGCACGCTGGTCGTCAGCGGTAACAGCACTGTCGTGGAACTCTTGCTCGGGACTACAGGAGATGGGATCGACTTGGTCGTCTTTTGCGCCTCTGCGATCGCGTCCGCGCGAGGCGAGTCTCGCGAGTACGAGGTCACATTTGCGATCGTTGAGTTCTGGATGTGATGAGGATGCCGGGGCGGGTGCCGATATGAAGAGGGCTTCTTCAACCCTGAAACCTCGGCGGGGTGACGTGGGCGGTAGATCTCAAGCGCCTCTCGCGCGGACGACATCGGAGATGGTATGAGGCCGTCGGGTCCGAAAGAGTCTCTGCTCAGAGGCAGCTTCAGCGACAACTTGGTGCTCTCTTCCACTGCTGCCGTGGAAGCTTCGTCGTGGCGCTCCGCAGTGTTTAATTTGCGGGGCTTATGTCGCGCCAGTTCTCGTGGAGTTTTGAGGCGAGTTGGCGCTGTCTTCGATGGTGGCAGCGGCAGCCTCGAGCCCTCTTCACCGTCAGGAGCTACTGATGGCTGCTGCTGTTCGGTCTGAAGCGCGATCGCTGGTGACGGCGGTGTGCCATCTTTCTTGACAAGAAGGCGCTTCTGGAGGTTAGGACTCTTGTGTCTGAAGAGCGTCACACACACACACACACGCGATGTTTCATGAGCAAGCGTGAGTGCAATGAATCGGTGCGTCATGCAGCCAAAGCGACGTACCTGAGGCTTCCACTTCCAAGGCTTTCGGGCTCTGACGAATGAGCCTCGATCTGCGGAGGCTTGGAGTGAAGTGGAGACAAGGTGGTCGTGACAATACTCGAAGCTTCGAGGAGTAGGTGCTGAACGTACGACTGAGCCAGCTGAGTGCAAACCGAGCGATGAACAGTGTTCTCTGCGGAAGAATCTGACGTGAGTGCGATGTGCAACTCGTCTGGAGAACCTTGATTGAGTGGCGGTGCTCCGGCTGACGCTAGAGATGACTCTGGTACTGCAGTTGACTGATCTTGAGTACCTGGTGGAGTATCGCCGGTAGAATCAAGTGATTCGGTGTCAACGTAGGCGTCACATTGTGGACCCTCTGTTGAGTGATCAGGCTTTGGTATGGCTTCAGTTTTGACGGCCTGCTGCGTCCCAGTGATAGTGTCTTCTATCAACTCGTTTGCTTGCGTCAAATGTCGAGGGGTTGCAGCGCTAAACATTGAAGCGTCTGCGACTCGCATCGCTGCCATCGTGAACGCCTCGTCGCTGGTTGCTCTCGCGATACTGTTAATAAGCTGCCGTCGCGAGATCAATCGTTTCTTTGGATGAGCCGAGAGGATACTCGTTGCAGGTTCCTTCTCCTTGTCGATACTCTCGGTTTCGTAAGCACGTTGCGAAACAGCAGTAGAGATCGGGGCTTGCTCGTCAACTGGCTCAGTAGACATTGCAAGAACTTGATCAGCATCACCAGACTCGCCAGCAGGATCTTCAACAAGCGCAGCAGTAGCTGTAGGAGTTTGATGTTTGTCAAGATCCCCGACAAGAGGAGTTCGGGATTCATCAGCAACGGAGTCGTTTGCAGCAAGAGCTGGAACTTGACAACCACCAGCAGCAACAGGAGGAGCCAGAGCATGAATGCGATCGGTAAAACGGTCCGCAGCAGAAGTTGGCGCCCCGCTTACAATCCCCGAGGCGATCCGCTCAACTGTACCCAGCATCACTTCAGCCGCGAAAGCTCGCACAAGGTCGCCGAACCATCGCGGAGTAGCATGGTCAGCATTGACGCAATCTGAAGATCTTGTAGCAGCGACACACTCGATCCCTGGCATTTCTGGCTGCGACGAAGATACCAGTTCAGGATCGGTGCTGGGTAAGCTTGGAATTGACGAGTGCTCCACACTTGCGAGTTGCTTGTTCACGACGACATCGTACACTCGAGTCACGAATTGTGTCGCGAGAGCACGAGCACCGATGCTTTCGATTCCTGTAATCTCTGATCGTGAAGCGGACATTAGTTCAGAATCAGCTCTGTCTGTGCTTGGAATCGACGAGCACTCAACACTCGCGATGCGCTCTTCCATGACGATATCGCACACTCGAGTCATGAACTGCGTTGCGAGTGCACGAGCGCCGATGGCGTCGATCTGTGGAGTCTCTGGTGGTGACGCTGGCACGAGGTTGTGATCGGCGCCAACTGTGCTTGGAATCGACGAGCAGCCCACATCCGCGAGTCTCTTGTTCACGACGCCATCGCACAATCGGAGCACGAACTGCGTCGCGATGTCACGAACCAGCAGCCCCATGCTTACACTCTCCTTTCTCTCCTGCCCTATAGTCCACTGTGCTCACAGCGCTAGTGTGTCTGCACCGATCTACGACCAAAAGCTATTATTGAGCGCTTGAGATGGTACTGCCTAGGCTAGGAGGTCTGTTGTTGGCGCCGCGAGCGTGGCGAGGGCGAATGGCGGAGTGGTGTGCGAGGCGAGAGCGGATGACGAAGTGCTGCGCGAGGCGAAAGCGTCTGGTATCCTCTGGCGCTCGCTCGGGTGTGACTCTGTAGCCGCTGGTCGTGAACAATGTTCTCCAGAGTAGCAATCACCTTGTTCTCGCTCCGAGTGATCCCGTTCTCTTTCGCAAGACGCAGTGCTGCGCGGTACGAACGCAACGCTTGATCATGCTCGCCCAGATGCTCGAGCTCGACACCCAAGTTGAAGTGCGCGACGAGCGCTAGCTGAACCATCCGAGCATCGGCCTGACGAACATACTCTGAAAGCAGTGTGATCGAGGACTTGGCGTGCTTCGAAGCTGCAGTGTGTCGCTGGAGCTGGGAAAGCACAGCGCATAGGTTGAGGTGGGTCAGCGCGACTGCGTGGGTGTCCTGAGCGCCAAGCTGTCCTCGCTGGGCTGCGACTGCCTGCTTGAGCTGGATCTTGAGGGCCTTCTCGAGATGCCCGAGCGCAGCAAGTGGCTTGGCGATCTGCTTGTAGAAGCACGCGAGGTTGTTGAGGCAGATGAGTCGAAGCTCGAGTCGAGATCGGAAGCTTTTGTGGGTGTTGGCGTTGTTTAAGAGGGTCTTCAAGCACCCTGATCGCCGTGTGTGTTGCTCAGCTCTCGACAGCAACCCGCCGCAGGCTGTGAGATCTTGAGGTGATGATCGTTGCTGCAGCGCCTGCATCGCTACCGTGTTGCTCAGCAGCACGAACTCCTGGCAACCAAGTTGAAAATGGAGGTTCTCAACTCCGAACGTGTCTTTGTGCTCGAGTATGCGCTCCTCTGCGATGGCAAGCAGGTTGCATAGCTGCGAGAGGGACAATCCATCGAGCGCACGCGCATCCGCGAGCGCCGTGGCGAGCGCTAGGATGGACTGTTGCTCCTCGAGCGACATCAGAGAGGAGAATGGCAATGTCGGAAGGTCTATAACCTCTTGTGATCCCCAGGCAATCATCAAGAGCACATGATCCAGAGATCGACAAGATACGCTTCGAGAATAGATCACACGGAGAACAAGCTACCATGCTCGGAGATCAGACCAAGGCATCAATGAAGCGAGCGTGTGCCAGTCTCCAACTCTCGCACACTAACCAGACTCATCGACACTCTTCTGCCACGCACGCGCGCGAATGGATGCAACGCAACAACTTCGTCTTCTCCACGAGATCGGGATCCGGCAGGGTCGATTTCAGAGGTGTGAACTACTTTGTCGCCTGGGCTGAACCTCTCGCTCAATCTCCTTCTCACCACGTCGCGTTGTGTGGCGTCACCATATGTAGCAAGTTTCGCACTCGACATGAACCGAAGACGCGGTTGTCGAAACGCATCCAGCGTGCCAAGCCATGGGAGTCGCTCTTCATGCGCAAGTCACGAATCGAGAAACGAGTTCGTCTATACGTTGTTGTCGATCTTGAATCGGAAGATTACGTCAAGTTGACACCGCGCTCGCTGTGCTGCTGTGATCATCTGAGCAGGAGATCATACAGAAGCCTTGGGAGTATCCGATGGCCGCGCAGAACCTCGCGGTGATCCTCATCCAGGTTCGTTTTCGCACTGCTCACTTCTTCGCCTCCCTTCTTGTTCCTCACCATGCAATCCCTGTGGTCCACTCATGCCAACCCCAGAAACGTGTCCGAGGCATGCTCTGTCGCCTGCGGATTCAGCGTCACCTTCCTCTGCTCCGACGGCGATCGTCGGTAGCATTGTTGCACATTGCATCGCCGATGCAGCGCTTCGTATCGTCAGGTCGAGGTGTCTTCGGAGACGAGCAGGGTTTCCGCCACTTCACCGCCACTCGCATCCAAGCATGGTTTCGTATGCAGACGCTACGCTGGGCGTACACGCTTGAGCGTTTCCCAGTGTACCACATCGCAGCGCTCGAGATCCAGTACGCGTGGAAAGCCCACTGCCAGCAAGCGCTTGCCGGGCGTACGGCGATCCCCACACGTCCTCCGCCGCGACTTCGAGCTGCACTTCGCCTCCAGGCGGCATGGCGCAGTTACACGAACAAACGCATCTACCGCTACTATCGCGATCTCATCACGTTCCAGGACGCTGGTGACCCGGCCATGATGTTGCGCGCGATCAACCCGGCTGAGGCGGGGCTGCTGGACGCGTCCATGGGGGCGGTCGTGCGGTTCCGACTCGGCGGCATGGCGTTCCCGCCGACGATCTACTACAAGATCTTCACGCGGCGCGCCGTGTGCGACCTCAATGCCTTCAGTCCGAAGAACTACGCGCTCGCGAGGTGCCAACCTCGCCGCCAGCGCCCGCAACAACCGCAGGCTCGGGAGTCGAACCGCTCTGGTCCGAGCCAGTCGGTGTTCATCCGAGTTGGCCACTCGTTTCATCGTGCGAAGGTGGCGCAGCAAGACACGCGCAACTGGTACCAGCGCCTAGAGCACAACGGCTGGCGGCCGGTGACCGCCAAAGTCATTTCAGAGGCGAGCGCCGATCCAGTGGCACGCGCCACGGCCGCGAAACCTGCGCACATGGTCACACTCGTGCGTCGCCAAGACGCTGAGAAGCTGCGTCGCGCCAAGAAACGAGCGTGGATGCACAAGTTGTACTCGCAAGGGCTGCTCAAGGAGGTCGCGCCAGAGGCTCAAGCTTTTGACAAAGCTGGGGGTTCGATCGATCCGGAGGCGCTCTTCAAAGACGTGGACTTTGACAATGACGAGTGGGAAGAGCAGGCCGAAGACATGTTCCAGTGGGCGGCGGCGCTCGACTACGACGAGTACGTCGAAACGTGGCGGACGCTCGGCAAGACCGCGAGCTCGGACGACAACCCGGCTCTCGCGTGAAGAAGATAAGGTGCATGAACATCATGAGGGTGCATTAGCCTCGGTGGGCGGACAGACGGAGAGACTTGGACTCAGACGCCTACACTACACTCCTCACTCGCTACTCTTACATCGTCTCTCTCTTTCTCTTGTCGCGCCCACACTCTCGATAAATACACGCAAGCTGATCGGCGCGCGTGCGTGAGCGGCGTCATGGCTGCTTTCGCGCTCGACGCTTCTCGATCAGCTTGAGACTGGTGGTGATATTGGTACAGGAACACGTCACTCCACTTGCTGTTCAGAACGCACGTTCACGGGCCGCTGCAGAGCAGGTGGAGACTCTTCTTGGTCATCTCGTACGTGCTGAACATCACGGCCGCGTACGGCACGATACGCGCGAGGTTGGGCACAGTGCCGCGGTAGAGCGCCATCACGCCCTCCTCACGCACGACACGACGGAAGCAGTCGACCATGCCACGGTAGGACGCCGTGCGCGTGGGCTGGCGCTGCTGGATCTGCAGGCGCTTCTTGATCGTGTCAAACGGGTACGCGACGGTCTGCGCGACGGCACCGGCGATCGAGCCGCACACGAAGAAGTCGAGCGCATCGAGTTCGCGCTTGCTCTCGGGCCAACGGCACGCCGGCCACTGCTGCTCCCGGCACGAGGCCTTGAGGAACTCGTAGCAGCCGAACTGCACGCCCTCGAACGGGATCGCGCCGACAACGCCCGACCAGCCGCCACGGTAGAGCCCACGCACACCCTCGTGGCGCAGGATCAAGCGGACGCCATGCGTCACGCCACGGATCCGCAGGCTCGGGTGCGTGTTCGCGGGCGTCTGTGTGATCATGCGTGTGCGCACGATCTCGAGCGGGTACACGCCCATGGTGGCGATGAGCCCTGCGGCGGCGCCGCACGACGCGCGCTGCGCGTTGCTCGGGTTCTCGTCCAGGAAGTGGCGCTGCAGTGCGTCGAAGAGAAAGAACTTGGCGCCGGCGTACGGGCCGAGGCGGCAGCAGCCGGCCACGTTCCCGCGCCAGAACGCGCGCGCGCCCTCCATCGAGTAGAGCTCGCGGATGGTGCTGGCGATGGCCGAGGACGCTGCAGACGCCGTCGATGGCGTACGCAGCACGGCGGCGGCTGATGATGCTGCCGACGAGGCGGCGGCAGCGGCGGCGGTGGTGGTGGGGGCGCCGTTCACTTGGATGACGATCTTGAGCACGTCCAGCGGCGACGTGCACGAGCGGGTGACGCAGCCGGCGACGACGCCCGCGACCATCGACTGCATGCCGCCGCTGGCAGTGACGGTGGTCGTCGCCGTGGTGGTGGTGGTGGTGGCGCTGCCGGTGTTGGCGGCGGCGGCGGCGGATGCGCGGAGCTGCGAGGAGGCGAGCATGCTTCGCGTGCTCGGCCGGGCTTGTTGCGGTTGCTAGTAGTAGGCGATGTGAGCTCCAGGTGGCAAATTCGACACTGAAGTGACTTTCGGAGCTCGCGTGCGTGTCCTGGTGCGTGTGAAACACAGCAGAAGAGGGGGAGCAGGCTTGCGCAGCTTGTGAAAAGGAGGGATGACCCGCCTTGCCCTTTCAAGATTTCTTCCGACTTCAACTAGCTAAAGATAAGTTTAACTTTATGAATAAAAAACGCTGGCCGTTTGCTAAATTACGCTTTCTAGAACTTCGCGAGCGAGCAACTCACTTGACAAATGTTCGCCGCGCGCATTCATCCGCGCGCACGGAGCGCGCTGGGTTGGCGCCGGTGCTGCTCCTGCGCGCGCTTTAAAAGGGCTCCAGCTCTTCTCCACTCGCTCTTCGACTCTCGTTCGCTTTGATTTGCTTCATCGAGGTGCTTTCATGGACATCTGAAAACGAGGAGCATCTCCTCAAGATTTTATTGCTTTGCGATTTAGCGATATTTTCTGAGCGAAAAGTGGGCTAAAAACTGCGCGAACAGATCGAAACGGCGCGAAACCGAGCGGTTGCAACCGCCGACACAGTTTTAGGTTTTAGTTCCGGCACCCACCACCAGTTGTGTTTCACACAAGGTAATAAGTTCTGGCATGCGGATCTGCGTGCAGGTGAGCAAGTTTGCAAGAGAGAGCTTTTGTTTAACGTGTGCCGCTGGCGCTGTACTTCTGCTGCTTGCTACTGGTGTCGCGGGTGACCTGCCAGAGAGCCTGTTTCGACTCACCCCCGCAGTTTTCTCAGGAGGAACATCTCGTTGCGACTCGGGTTTGTCTACTAGCCGCCAGCGCTTCGGCGATGGCCGATCTTGATAAATGTGACCACGTTTGCATTCGAGCGGGTTTGTGCGCGAGTCTCGGTTGAAAGCGTGATGCCCCAATTGAACATCTCCTTCTAGTGAGCTCTGAAGTGAAAGGCGACCGAGGGTGGGCGATGCAAGGGACTTGGTCCTTGGTGATCTCAACATTCCCTTAGTATCAGATCGACTTTTCGCAATACAGTAGCGAAGGATGTACAACTTATTGATGCGTGGTTCTCGGAGCTGAGATAAATGCTCAAAAGTCAACTTGGAACTGCGCGGACCGACTCGAATGCTTGCTCACGGTGTCGGGTTTCACGCGAGATTCAATAAGAGCTTCTGCAAAAGAATCAATCAACAGGAATTTGGTGCGCACATGGCTAGATCTAGCATCTAGGCAGACACAAAAGTCTCGCGTTGTGGGTATGGGCGGCGTCCTGGCCGTTGACGTGCTCATATGCGAGCGCATCGCACCATCTCAGCGAACGAGGGCTGCAAAAGCGGCCCCTGCGAAGTCGAGGGGACGTATCATTTTCTAGCAGCTCAGTCAGAGCCGATCATACTTAATCCCTCGAGAACCGACACCAAGATGACCGAGCGGCGGTGTCGTGTCGAGCATGGCGAGGCTTGGCTTGTTTCGGCTCGGCTTGGTCCACGTAGTGTTTGGTCGACGCCGCGATTGGGTCTCGACGATGAGAGCTATCTCTCACTTGGCGGAAGCAAAACAAAGAGCGTGGGGGAAGTCGAGTGAACTACTTCCGCTCACATCATCATCAATTTCCCAAACAGGGCAGCTGACCTCCGACCTCTATACCAGCACTCAAAAAGAGTTTACTTATATTGCATAGGTTTCGCTAAGCTGCTTCAAGTATCTTTATCGTGCATAAACCATTCTGTACGCTAGATACAAAGGCTCGAGTCCGCACGCATGTGAGTCTGCACAAAAATCAGGAGTAGCTACTCTCGCCGAACACGCACGAAGACCACGCACGAGCTTGTCGATGACAAAAAGGACTCGCGAGGTCTCCGCCACGGAGGCAAAAGCACTCAGGGCCAAAGATCAAGCGCTCCTCTGCATTCCCTTTCCTCTCCTACCAGCCACTCGCTCACAACCGGTTTCTCTCCGCAGCGCGCAAGCCACAAGGCCTCCAGTGTCAAGAGCTCCCGAGACCTCCAAGATGACTTCGCCCGCCGCCCCGGTCCAGAAGACCGGCTTCCTGCGCAACATCGCCGGCACCGCCATCACAATCCCGGTCGCTGCGCTCATTGCGCACTACACGGACCTGCAGCTCTACGCGCTCGTGATCTTCGGCATCCAGTGGGTCGGCGCGCTCGCGTACGCTGTGCCGTTCCAGGATGAGCACTACCTCGACGTCACGGGCTCGGCCACATACGTGAGCGTCGCGGCGCTTGCGCTCTACCGCGCGGACGAACCGACGTGGCGCAGCGTGCTGCTCACGGTCTTCGTGGGCTTCTGGGCCATGCGCCTCGGCTACTTCCTCATCACGCGCATCGGCGAGCAGGGCTCGGACTCGCGCTTCGAGCAGATCCGCGTGACCCCCGTGCGCTTTTTCTCCGTGTGGAACATCCAGGGCCTCTGGGTCTTCCTCACGCTTCTGCCGACGCTGCTGGCGCTTGTGCACGGCAAGAAGGACAGCGTGGTGTCTGCATTCGACATTGTGGGCATCGCGCTCTGGGTGCTCGGTTTCTACCTCGAAGTGCTCGCGGACTACCAGAAGACGCAGTTCCGCCACAACCCTGCGAACAAGGGCAAGTTCATCCACACGGGCCTCTGGGCGTACTCGCGCCACCCGAACTACCTCGGCGAGATCACGATGTGGGTCGGCGTCTACATCGTCGCGGTGCACGTGCTGCCGACGACGCAGTACAAGGTGCTCGGTTTCCTCGGCCCACTCTTCACCATCCTCCTGCTCTCGACGGTCTCGGGTATCCCGGTGCTCGAGAAGCAGGCGGACGAGCGCTGGGGCCACCTCCCGGAGTACCAGGCGTACAAGGCGCGCACGAGCGTGCTGCTGCTGCTGCCTACCAAGAAGACGGCGCACCACGCGGGCGAGTACGCACCGCTCGTCTCCAAGGCGTAAGTGGGTGACTGGATGGTGTGTTTGCAGAGATCTGCTCACATGGGATCTTTAGCAGGAATGTTGTCGTCGTTGGCGTTGGCGTTGGCGATGTCGACGCAGTTTTGCTTTTAACACCGACGAACGAGAAATTCTTCGCCAGCCTTGATCGCTCGGTAGCTTCATGGTATTAAGTGCACGTACACACCTTCATCGATCTTCATTGTCGAAGGAGAGAGGAGGAGAAGCTTTGTATTTCGAGCTCTCGCGCCTCCTACTCCTTGCTGCGCCGTCACACTGAAAACTTTGCATTGTAGCATGGTGTTGGCGAGTTCCAGTCCGCATGGTCTCTGGAAGTATGCCAAGCGGGTTCGCGCGCATCACGAACAAGAGGAAGTGCTGATGGATGTCCGTCAACGCCGGGATGCGGCGTGGCATCTTCAGCTCGGAGCAGTGTGCGGTCGCGAAGAACAGGAGCGTAGTAGGAT
>JAASFW010000516.1:0-16751 GCA_023334005.1 Globisporangium orthogonon
ACCCAGAGAAAGCGCCGACTGCCAAGTACCGGAGATTCGCCCTCGCGAACGCGAGCGGATCCGCCGCGATCGCGTCCATGAGCACCAGGTCGTCCTCTTTCACGGGCGTGCGATGGTGAGTGTGGAAGTACTGGAGGTCGAACAGGAGTGACAGTCTGTACGATCGAAAGAAAGGGTCAAGGTATGATTCAGACATACAACAAAGCCGTGATGGGGCTGATCGCGGATCCGCTTGCGCGGCGTTTGTCCTGCAGGTTGTGGCGCTCGCATCGGATACGCGCAGCGGTGTCCACAAGCCAGCGCCCCTTGCGCCAGCCAATTTATACTCGCATACCATTACCATCACCACCGCTGTTGCACTGCCATGAAGTTCAGAACACAACTGCCGAGGCCGGTAATGAAGAACACGATTGAGCAAACGCTAGCAACACATTGCTGACTTTACATCGCATCGCACGTTAGACAGGTCTCCAACCCCGGTGTTTCACACACTCGTCTCGCTCTTTTCTTTCATGCCGCCTCTCTCCACACCAAACTCCTCCATGAATGTCATCGCTGAATCAATCAGAGCTCTACTCGAATCACGTTCTCGAAAAGGAGAACAACATGGCGCGAGCAGGATCCATCACCGTCGTTATTACTCTTGCGATGGTTGTGAGAGATCAAGGTCCTCAATAGGTATAGTGCCAACCATACACTCCCGCGCTACTCACTCGCTCGGAGCAAGCTCGAGGTGATGAAGCTCGAAGGGCGTGCGAACAAACATGACGGCGTCTTCAAGAAGAACCTTTCATGGATGAAGCTTTACCAAAGACTCTAGTGCTACATTCGCCACACATACATGATGCTCATCCGCTCGCTTGCTTGCCTACCGGGTGATCGGCATCCACAGTCTTGCTCGCTCCGGTTCACTTGGGTTGTGTGCTTTCCAGGCACCATGAAAAGAGAAAGTGGACATGGACGACGAAGACGTCGGACCGACACGACGACGGTGGTCGTCGATCGGTCGATCGGTCGACGCGTGCGCATCCTCGGGGAAAGTCCGACGTTGTGCTGGTGACTCGGCGATTGTATGGGGGGCTTCAGATTCCTTACCCTCCCTCACGCAATGCCACGCTTCAACTGAACTGAAAACGAAGAGCTCCGTTGCGCACGCCAGTTCGTCTACTTCGTCTACGCCGAGCAGCTCTCTTCGCCGCGCGATCCCTCCGATTGCTACTTCGCGAACCTTCTCGCCGTCGGATCTCTCCTTCCCAGCCAAGCAAATAAGCAAACCGTTCGGTCCCCTCCATCACTCACTCACTTTCTCGCCTGCGCCACAGCCAAGCAGAGGGTATGCAGATGGCGGTTGTGCACTCCACGCGCAAACGACTCTTGTGCAGCCAAGCCACACTGCTGATGCACACGAAGTCCCTCTCGCTACGCCGCCGCGCACCTGTTGTCGATCTCGCCATGTTCGAGAGCGAGGGCGTCGTGCGCCTTGTGCTCCCGTTCCTGGACACTGTTGGTGTCGAGTCATTCGTGGCGTTCCTCGCGGAAATCGGCGCGACGCGCTGCGGCGACGCACGGTATGTCTTCCAAGACGACGTGCTGTGGTCGCGCATGCTTTGGACACACTTCCAACCCACCACCACCACCTCCACCACACTCGACCCCACTGCCATCGGATGCCACGCGATGATCAACACTGTCGACTGGGGAAGCGTCGCAGGTCGCAGCCGATGCGAGACGCACCAGCGGAAGAAGCGCGTGATGGCGCAGCGACTGCAGCTCATTGGCGGCTGTTGCAGCTCGCTCGCTCTCTTTCTCGACTGGTGCTATGAGCGTGAATGGTTCAACCAGCACGTGGACATCATCAAAGGGGACTTTGTGCCGACGTCCTCGAGATGGTTAGAGAATGCGTTCGACGGTAGCGATATGCACATGACCGAGATCCGGTGGTGCGGACACACCAGGCTGAACCGACCGATCTGTGCGAACGTCGGCAGCAGCAGCACACAAAGGCGGCATCTCATCCATGTGATCGACACGCACACGGCAGTGCACTCTCCACTCGGATCGCTCTGCCGCAACTTCCGCGACGCGCTCGCAGTCATCCAGCGCGACATGGAGCTCAATGTTGCAGTCATGGTACCGACGACAGCGACGCCAACTGCATCGACTCGAGGACGAGCTGGCGACGCAGTCGAGCACATAGCATCGCAAGGACTTCGCGAGATCCAGCGCTTCGCTCTGAAACACGACTGGAACAGCAGAATCGGCGTCGTGTGCTACGAAGAAGAGCGCTTCCAGGAGTTCATGCGCGAGAAGGACGCGCTGCTCGACTCGTTCGGCTCCGTCCGTTGATAGCCGCAACTTCCTCGCTATGATATGTTAGCAAAGGTCAGGTTCACTGTGTGTGTGTGTGTGTGTGTGGGAGCATGGAGGTTGATGGTCGACTTCTCTGCTTCCTTTGCCTTCGACAGTCCGTATGTGAGTGCGCTGGCACGTTCGCTGTTGCTAAGAAACGTGGGGACTTTCAAGCTACAAGTGTCGGTTGGTCGCATCACAGACTCTAGCGACGAAGTTGACCCCGAACAACTCGACCAAGACGAACACGTAAGCTGCAAAACGCATGTGCTAAGGAAGGATGCACACTCACACAAATACATACATATCACCTTGCGCCGGTGGGCTCTCGGATGACTCGCTGCGTCTCTGATAGCATCCGGTAGGCATCCCTCATCTCCTCTCTCTCACACACATACACTCTCTCGCGTTCGATCACGCCGCGTTGAACGCGTCCAGGATGAGCTGGCGCTGCTGCGTGAACTCGTTGAACACCTCGGTCTCGTAGCACACGATGCCGATCGTCCCCGGCCACGCGTGCTCTCGGAGGAATCGCTGCAGTGCGCGCAGCCCAGTGGACGCAGCTTCGCGCAGCGGGAACCCAAGGTTGCCCGTGGAGATCGACGTCATCGCGACGCAGCTCAGATTCTCGCGCATAGCGGCTTGCATCACGTTCTCGTATACGAGCGCGAGCAGCGGGATGCCACGCCCGCCCATGTAGATCGGCCCGACGCAGTGGATCAGTTTCTCCACGCCGGCACGAAACCCCGGTGTCACATACACCTGGCCCGAGTCGATGCTTACAGAGACCTGGTTAACATATTCGTCGAGCGCTCGCCCGGCGCGCTGGAAGACCACGTTCGCGGCGCCGACGCGCGGGTTGCGTAGGTAGCCGCTGGAGGCGAACGCGATGCCGTCGATGGCGCAGCTGGCGATGTGTGTGATCGTGCCGATGTCGCCTGCAATCACGTGCACTGCGCGCTCGAAACGCTGGCGCTGATTATTGGAGTGCACGAAGTGCATGAGACTCTGGCACGCGAACGGCGGCACCTGCAGCTGCAGCTCCTCCGCAAGAGCCGCTGGTGGCGGCGGTGGCGCTGGTCGAGCAGCAGCACGTCGTCGCCCGCCGGCGCCATAAGCAAAAACAGCTCCGTTATCATGCTCTTCGTCTTCACTTTCGTCGTCATTATCATCGCCGCTCGCTTCGTCGTCGTCGCTTAAATCTGCGTCGCTGTAGCCGTCCGACTCGGTCGGCGCCGGCGGCAGCGCGCGCACAGGGCCGCCGAAGCGCGCGGTCAGCAGCTCGCGCCAGAGACGCTCATCCTGCAGCACGTGGCGCCAGGCAACGCGCGAGCGCAGGAAGGAGGCGAAGCGCACGGTGCTGGCCGCGTCCAGCGCGGCCAGCACACGGTGCGTGAGCAGCTGCACACTGAAGACCTGTGCCGCCGCGCTCTCCGCTGCACGCGCGACTCGCAGGTCGTCAGCAACGCGCCGGTGCTTCGCAGCGGGCGGATCGGCAGAAGCGTCAGTGGAGGCGAGCGCGTCCGCGTTGTTGTCGATGCTGTCGTCGCGAGCGTGCGCCCGCGCCCGAGCCTTGGTCGTCATGGTGCTCCTGTTTCGTTTGGCGTCAATGTGCACCTAAAGTGCAAATTGCGAAGCACCTTTTCAAAAAACTGTACATGTACCGAAGTAATGACCTGATGTGACTTGATTTTTGTATAATTAGTCACTTTGCTCTTGGTACCAGACGTGATTTGGGTTCATTATGATCCACTAGCGAAAAAATCGTCCAGATTCGATACGAACCGTATGTACTTCTTATTGTATCTTGCAGTGAAGCACGAGTTTCCTAGGTTCTGGATACAGTATATCACCAGATACTTCAATATACTGTATCACTGCAGTTTATTGCTACCAGCACTGTGACCAGCACTCAGTAGACTCGACCATCATTGATGCGGCCAGAGGGAAACATTCTGCACACGAGGTGACGCTTGTCTCCTTCCTCCTCTGCTTGACCAGAGGTCGCCGGACAAATACACGCGGTGACACCGACACCCAGCTGTCGGCGCGCACCTCCAGCAACGCACTTCTCAACTCTCTGTCCACCGAACAAGCGCTAAGCCCGCTCACTCGCTGCGTCTTCACACACACCAGGTCACTGTCTTCTCAACCACAACTGCCATGCTCACCCGCTCGCAAACCAAGGACAGCGCCGCGCTCTTCGACCGCGCCGTGCAAATCATCCACGGCGACATCGGCTACCTGCGCGAGATTGACGGCAAGGCACTCGACGCGCTCGCATTCCCGACTCACGCGCACCTGACCAACAACGGCATCGGTGCGGCCGCCGCGGTGCACCGACGCGCAGGAGCGCAGCTCAACACATATCTGCGCAGCCCTATGGCAGGCAACGTGGCGACCACGGGAGTGGCCACGGGCGAGGTCGTGCTCACACCGGCCTTCAACGCGAACGTCAACAAGCTCATCCACTGCGTCGGCCCGCGCGTGACGCATCCGGACTGCGAGCGCCTGCTCGAGCGCACGTACGAGAGCCTCCTGAGCGCTGTGGACCACGATGGGCTCCAGTGCGTGGCTGTGGCGTCCATCTCGACGGGTAACCTGGGCGTGGCGGCAGTCGACGGTGCGCGCGTGGCCATGCGTGTGATGCAGCGCTTCCTGCGCGCGCATCCGATGTGGTGCGGCGTCGTCGGCTTCGTGTGCTACGAGCGGAACGTCTTCGACGCGTTCGTGGCGGAGAAGCACCGCACGCTGGGAGACTACAGCGCCAAGATTTCGCTACCATGAACCTGCAGCACCGCGACTCCGAGCCAGTGACACAGCATACTGGATGAATTGGTCTTCTCCATAATCAGTCGAGGCGTCTAACTTATAAACATACCCCCACATGGCATGCCGTGTTCCTCTCTTCTCATGCGTCGGTGACGCTGCTGCTGGCACGGAATCTCGTCCGCTTCTCGGCTTCTTGCACGCCATGCACCAAAACACCAGTGCACGCGTGACAATATGTATGTGTCCGTGTTTGTCCGTGTAGCTCTTCTCATAGCCATGCACCAGGGAGAGCTGATCTCAAGGACGTTTCTCTCGTCAGTGCATCCACGGGTGGCGCGGAGTGTCATTTGTCGGGAGTGGCGGCTGCGCGTTGAAAGCGTCGAGCACCGCCTGCCGCGCGCTCTCGAACGCCTCGAAGACCTCGTCTTCGACGCACACGACTCCGAGCACGCCGTCCCAGTGCGTGCTCCGGAGGAACTTCTGAATCGCGCGCATGGCCACGAGCGCGCCCTCCTTCGACGGCACGCCCATATTGCCCGTCGAGATGGACGCGACCGCGACGCAGGTCAGGTCCTCGCGCAGCACTGCGTTCATCATGCTCTCGTACGTGCGCTCGAGCAACTCGTAGCACTCGGGCTGCGTGATGCGCGGGCCGACGCAGTGGATGAGCTTCTTGATGCCCGCGGCCTCGAACGCCGGCGTGACGACCGCCGAGCCCGTCGTGCGGCGGCCGCGGAAGAGCGGATCGTTCACGTGCGCAGTGAGCTCTTTGCCGGCACGCTTGAAGATCGCGCTCGCGGCACCGATGTAGTGGTTCGTCAGGTGCGAGTTCGTGGGGAAAGCAAGCCCGTCGACCGGCACGCCGCCCACGTCGTGGATGAATCCGATGTCTCCGCGCATGATGCTCACGTGCGTCGCGAAGTGCGCGAGCTCGTCGGCCGAGCGCAGGAACTCGCGCAGCTCCACGCACGAGAGGGTCTCGTCTGTCCAGTCCCACGAACGCTCGCGGCGAGGCATTGCGAGGAAGCGCAGCTCGGCGGGCACGCGGCCGGCGAAGCGCGCGGCCAGCAGCTCCGACCACAGCGCGCTGTCGTGCAGGTAGCTGCGCAGTGCCGCGTCGGTGGTCAAACTCGCCAGCACGTCTTCGATCGAGCGCAGGTCCAGCAACAGCAGCAGCGTGCGCGCCACCTCCTCCACGGCCAGCACCTGCAGCCCGAGCGATGCGTGACTGCGTGCAGAGACAGCGGACGGCCCAGGCGGCGGCTGCACGCTCAGTGCGCTCAGTGCGCTCAGCGCGCTCAAGGTGCTCGAGGTGCTCGAGGTGCTCGAGGTGCTCATGCTTAGTCAGATCGCAGAATGACATAGGTTGCATTTCAACCCACCGCTTGGTAGTGTGGAAGTTTGCTGAGGCGTTTCTATACAGCTTAGGACAAAAACCCTGGCGAGACTCTCTAGCACAAAATGGCTCGGGATCAGAAATTTTTGGCGGAATCAGGTCTATAAATGGTGAAATGCGATCGTGCGTGAGACATGTGGTGACCTTATAGATATGCGTATTTTCGAATTTTAGGGTTTATTTCCTTTTCTATTTGTTGGACAGAGTCATTAGGAAATATTTGGTAGGATAGTTGAACTGATATTTTGCTAGTCTTTTTGAAAATGTCAGCATTTCAACATTTCGTTTTACGAAATTTGCTTCCTGTGCTTTAGGAGCTCCTAAACCGAATCAGGTCTATAAATGGTGCGATGCGATTGTGCGCGAGAAATGTGGTGACCTTATATATGTGCAATTAGGGCCAATGTTTCTCAGATTTCGATAGTGAAAAAATGCGGAGGACGATCAATAACGTGGACACGCTAACCAGGTGCTCTCCAGCCCAATGCTGCGGCCGAATACGCTATTTGGACGCAACTTGGAGGGAACCTCGACGAGGCTCATGCTGCACGACACGCGCGTGCACGCGTTAGACACCCTTGCTATAGTTTATGATGTCCCCATCACCACCACACACACACACCACCACCTGACCACCTGACCACCTGACCACCCGGCGGAGCTAGATTCCTGCCAATAGCATGGTCGCAGCACACGCCAGCTCACCAGCAGCTTCATAAATGATAGTGAAGTAAGCGAATGGAACTCTGGATTATTTCACTATTGTAAACTCACTGCCACGTGGCCGCCTTTCAAGATCTCGCCAAATCAATCGCGAATCGATCGCCACCACCCGCCCCCGCGCGTGCTCCACCTGTGTCCCGCTCTCGGCTCCCCATGCGCTCGCTCCGCCTGCTGGCGCTGGCGCTCGCCACGCTCTGCGCCGCTGCTTCGGTGGGTGCTCGCGCTGCTGCTGCTGCTGTTGTTGGTTTCTCTGGAGGCGCGAGGGAGTAATGGTAGCGTGATTGCCCGCGCAGCAGCCCGCGCTGGCGCAGGAGAGCGTCTCAAAGGTGCGCGTGGCCGCCGAGAACGCGTTCGCCGGTGGCGATATGAAGAAGGTGCGACTGCGAGTGATGGCGCACCCGCAAGTGAATTGCGCACTCGACCGTAGCTCACAAGCGCGGTGACATGATCGCGTAGGCGATCTCGCTGCTCTCGAAGCTCATTGAGCTCGAGCCCAAGAACGAGCGCAACTTCTACAAGGTGCGTGCGGCGCAGTGTGTGAACGTGGATTGAGAAAATGTGCGACAACCACTCATCGACGCCGCGAACGCAGCGCTACCGCGCCTACCTGAGCGAGCGCAAGTACGCGCACGCGCTCTCGGACTTGACGTCGTCGCTCGCGGTGAACCCGGACTACAAGCAGGTGCGAGTCATCGCGCTCACGTGCGGTGGAGTTAATGACCCGGCTCTAAACGGACGCTATGACTACGACGACGACGAGTGCAGGGCATCTCGCAGCGCGGCAAGCTGCTCATGATGCTCGGGCAGTGTGCGGAGGCGACGCAGGACTTCCAGAAAGTCGTCCAGTGCGTTGGTAGTTGGTATAGAACATACTGCAGGTGGTACGTTTGTTCGACAACTTAGGACATTTGCTGCTGCTGCTGGCGGCTGCAGACTGTTCCCGACGGACACGACGGCGGCGCAGAGCCTCGAGAAGAGCTCGCAGTGCGCCACGTACATCGAAGAGGCGGGCAGGGCGCAGGTGGGTCTGACAATGACGCCAGCGCTGGTGCTAGCCCACAACTAAAGCTTTTTGATCCTCGCCACCGACAGAGCCGCGGGGACTTCCAATCGGCGCACGCGTACCTGACGCAGGTGCTCGAGGACGCGGCGGTGTCGAGTGTGCCGCTGCTACTGGAGCGCGCACAGCTCAGGTGAGCCATACACGATGCAGTGTGTGACTTGGTAGTTCTCAAGCACGCTGCTGCTGACTCTTTCGTTTCTGTCACTATGCAGCGTCTCACTTAAGCAGCCTTTCGACGCGATCGCGGACCTCGGAACCGTGCTCAAGCTCGAATCGTCCAACCT
Organism: Globisporangium orthogonon; assembly: GCA_023334005.1. Classification (NCBI taxonomy): domain Eukaryota; phylum Oomycota; class Peronosporomycetes; order Pythiales; family Pythiaceae; genus Globisporangium; species Globisporangium orthogonon. The sequence goes on from JAASFW010000516.1 coordinate 8,588, forward strand.
CCCGGCGCTCCAGATGCGCGGCGAAGTGCTCTACTCGCTCGGCGACAAGCAGTCGCTCGAGGCTGCGGCGACGCACTTCCGCCAGGGGTTGCTTTCGGACCCGGAGCACAAGGGACTCAAGCAGCTCTTCCGCCAGCTCAAGAAGCTCCTCAAGCTCATTGGGCGCGCGGAGGACGCGATGGCGCGCGGCGCGTACGCCGACGCCACGGACGACTGGGAGGCGGCGATCGCGGTCGACCCGACGCACGGCGAGCTCACCAAGGAGCTGTACTTCCAGCTTTGCGTGAGCGAGCTGCAGCTCAAGCAGTACGCCAAGGCCCAGACGGCATGCGCGCACGCGCTCCGCCTCGACGACACGCGGGCGGCCGCGCACGCCAAGATGAGCGAGGTGCTGCTGGGCCTCGAGAAGTACGAGGAGGCCGTGCGGGCGGCCAAGCGCGCGCACGAGCTGGACGAGAGCAGCCGCGAGTGGCAGGAGGCCGTGCACCGCGCGGAAGCCGCGCTCAAGCAGAGCAAGAACAAGAACTACTACAAGATCCTGGGCGTGCCGCGCGACGCGTCGCCGAAGGAGATCAAGAAGGCGTACCGCAAGCAGGCGCTCGAGTGGCACCCGGACAAACACGCCGACAAGGACGAGGGCGAGCGCGAGGAGGTCCACAAGCGGTTCCACGATATCGCCGAGGCGTACGAGATCCTGTCGGACGAAGACGTGCGCGCCAGGTACGACCGTGGCGAGGACGTGACGGGCAGCGCGCAGAGCCAGGAGCAAAACCCGTTCGGCCGCCAACCGTTCGGCAACTTCTTCCGGCAGCAGGGCGGCCACACGTTCCACTTCAACTTTTAGACTGCGCTTTTGTTGCTGCTGCCAACGCTGCCAGCGTGAGCTGCTTAAGTGCGGCAGGCGGTCACGTGAATGGTCATGCGGCGCGTGCGAGCGATGCGATCGCTCGCCAGCCAGCCAGCCAAGCACCCGTACAGACATCGTAAATTTCACACACAGAGACACGTGTGCTCTTCTTCTATAACGCTGCGCTACTTGCCGCAGCTCGCGCGGTGTTGTGCTCGTCGAACAGCATGTTCTCGACGAGCTGGTAGCGCGACGCGAAGAGCTCGCGGTACGTTGGAAGGACGAACTTCTCGAGTGCTTTCTCCACCTCGTCGCGCGACGTGATCTTAAGCATGTGCTCATCCGAGAGTCCGGGGGTCATGAGCAGGCACATCTGGATCGTGCTGTAGTCCGTGCCTGGCACGCGCTTGAGCACAGCCCAGCCATTCTCACGCAGCGGGACGCTCTGTATGTCGTCCTTGGTTGCGCGCGAGTTGGGCCAGTCCGCAGAACCCTCCCAGCAAAACACCATGCGGTCTTTCGCGCAGAACCTCTTACTTACTGCGCGCATCGGGATCTCGACCTCCGTGTCGCTGTTGGATAGCTGGACCATCAGTGCACGCCGCATCAACATGATGTCTTCGTCCGGGTTGGGCAGCAAGAACTACGAACACGAAGGAGACTTGGTCAGTTCGGTGCCTCGGTAAGAATGACTCCATGTCAACCTCGAACTCACACACACACATCGTCAGGTACTCACCTCTTCGGCTCCTGGGTGACCCTCTTGAACACTCTCTTCCTGGATGTGGCGCCACATCACCTTGTGCACGAGCTCGTAGTTGAACGGCAGCACTTTGACATCTCGTATCTGCAGCGTCGCGCGCAGGTTCTCGCTGATCATGATCCTCGAGTCCGTGAACTGCTGGTTCAGGGAGTGCAGATTCGCGTCGGCGAAGACGTTGTCGAGTTGCGTGTAGAGGGTGTCGAGCTTCCCTGTGAGAGCATCGTAGAACACGACCAAGTCGGCGTGGCTGAGCGGCGCGTGCCTCACAGCGACATCCGAGCGCAGGAGGCTATAAGCCTGTAGTTTGTCGAGAGGGAACGAGAGAGTGAGGTGCATGAAATGTCTACAGAGCAGAAGTGCTGGTTCGCACATGGTGTGACTGGAAAGCATACTAGTACCTGCTTGCTCTGCATCCGCCGCAGTACGTTGCCGACCTTTCTCGACAGCTTCTGCTGTTCCGCGACGAGCGTCCGCAGGTATTTGTTCTGCTCCATGCCATCGTCTCGGATGCGCTGCACTCTGAGTTTCTTGCTCGGTGGCAGGGAACTCGAACGTGCGTCTGAAGTATCAGGCGACGAATCGCTTTGCAGCCTGCGCCGTTTGTCGGCCATTTGCAGCTTCTCCAGTTCGCGCTGCAGCACCTCCGCATCAGCGCGCAGCTTGTCGATCGCATGCTTTGCACGGATGCGCTGCTTTGGCGGTGGCACCGGAGCTGCCGGTGCACTTGGGATGCTGTGTGTCGCTCGTTTTGCGGATTCCAGAGCAGTCTGTTCGTCAGGCGATGGCGCCAGTAGTGCTGCGAAGAATCCGTCGTCACCGCTGCTGGTGCTGGAGCTGCAAGGCGAGAATACTGTGCACTCATACTCTTGGTGCTCAGCTTCGCGGTCGAGCGCCTCCATCTCGGTCAGAAACGCCGACAGCGCCGCAAACGCTGCGCTCGAGGTCGTCGTTATCGCGACACCCGAGTTTGCAGCGAATGGGGACATTGTGCTCGCCCGCGACCTATTGTGCGCGTGAACTTGAGCGGCAATTGTGATTGTGGCGCATGTAGTCGGGACCTGGAGTCTCCTGGTCGATATCCGGCTGGAGATCTGCCAACGCACTGGATGTTCGGATTTGCGAGTTGTCGGTCATCAACAATGTGATGATGCCACAGCGAGACAAGTTGCCTCTCAACACTCTCTCAACACATGGTGGCCGAGTGAATGTGAACATCGCAGCTTCCTGCTTCAGAGCACTTGGCACGTTGTGAAGCACGCTACAAGCTACCCAAGAGCATGAAAGGATGGCAGTGCTCGTAAAGTCTCTTTCTATCTCTCTTTCCTTGGGTTGCTCTACTCTCGTGGATCCTTTGATAAATACTTGTCCAGCAGCAGGTTCTCGATCATCTGGAAGCGCGCAGAGATCATCCGCTGGTACGTCGGGATCACCATCCGCGTTAGCTGCTCGACCTGCGCCGGCACGTCCAGCATCCGCTCATCCGAGAGCCCCGGTTTCATGCGCACGCAGACCTGGACGTGGCAGAACTTCGAGTCGTCTGGCATCGGTCGAATGAGACCCCAACCGTTCTCGCGCATCGGGGAACTCTTGGCGCTTGGGTCGTTCACAAGCTCACCAGGCCACTCGGCGGTGCCTTCCCAACAGAATACCACGCGGCTCTTGCTCACGAAGCGCTTGAACACCGAGCGGACGGGGATCGCCGCCTCCTCGTTGTCCGCCAGCGGCAAGGGGAACGCCTTCTTCACCAGCACGACATCGTCGTCTCTCGGCAAGAGCTTCGCGTGGCATCAATACGAGGTTAGTGTTAACCACTCGGAGAAAGAACACATGGTTACATACGCTGCATACAACTCACGTCTGCGATGCCCCCGCGATCTTCCTCCGTGAGCGAGTCCATTTTGGCGCACATCCAGCACGCATCATTCACAGATGAAAAGTCGAATGGCAGCATCTTCTCGTCGCGGAAGAAGAGTGTCGCGACGTTGTCGTCACTCACTTCCACGCGCGCGTCCTGGAACGTCGCTTGCGCTGTCGCCAAGTTCCGTGCAACGATCATTTTGTCCCACTGCGAGTAGATCGCGTCGAGCTTCCCGGTGAGCGCCTCATAGAATACGGCAAAGTCCGCATCTGTGAGTGTCGCGTGCTTCTCAAACAGCTCGGCCGTGCGCACGAGACGCAGCGTCTTAAATAGCAAAACGCAGTAAATATCAGCGTGCTGGCCCAAATCTCCAAGCAAACCAGCAGATAGACAGAGAGCACACACCTGTCTCTCGGTCGTGATGTGCGAGAGCAGTTTCTCGTTCACTTTGCCGGCAAACTGGAGGTGCGCGTCCACGGTCTTGCGGAGCTGGCGGTTCGTCTCCAGCGCCGCAGTGCCGCACTTGTCGCTGTCCGTCTGCACCGAGATCGACGTCGTCACGACCGGTTCGATCGAGCTGCGCTGCTGCTTCTGCTGCTGTTTCCCCTTGAGCGCCTCCAGGTTACGCTCGAGGGTCTCCGCCGTGTCGCGCAGCATGTCGATCTCCTCCTTCGCGCGGATGCGCCGCTTCCGCTTGAGCGGACGCGCCGGCTCGAGCGCAAACGCGAGCGCAGTGCGCTGTGCGAAGAGCGAAAATGCCTCCTTGGTGGCCGTGTGTACGTCGGTCATCTCCTGCTTCTGTTTCTTGTGCGTGTGGTCATGCAGGTTACTTGGCTGATGAATGGTTGGCGCTGCAGCTTGGGTGCACGAGCCAGTGTCACTAGTCTTGGCAGTCGTCGCATTGGTGGGAAGCGTCGCGAGGTCGAAGCTCGCGCGGCACGCGCCGGCGTCGCGCAGCTCGTGCTCAAAGGCATCTATCTCGGCGAGAAAGGCGGCGAGCGCCGCTTGGCCCGAGAGCGAGTCGGGCGTCATTAGCGCCGCCGACTGTGGCGGTGCGGCCACCGCCGACGTCGACGCCTCGGCGGCCAGCAGCGCGTCGAGCGCGAAGGCGTCGAGCGGGTCCAGCAGTTCCGGCAGTGGCGAGGACGCCGACGTCATCGTGTGCGGCGCAGTAGATCGCGGTGTGCGCTGGTCGCGGAGGAGGTGCGTGATCAGCGCGAGCTATGACGCAAAGTGAGGCGAATGATTATGTATGGTCAGTCGGGCGGGATTTCCCCGGACTGCTCGCGCATTCAGGTAGTTTCGCGATGTCGGCTGGCTCATTTTCGTAGCTGCTGCGCGCGGCCCATTCCGCCAGTCGCCGCAATCACTCTGCGAGATGACGCCCGACGAGCTGGAGCTCTTGGACGAGCTCGCCGCGTACCTGGCGGCCGACGACGCGCTCAGCTGCCCGCTGCTGGCGCCCGACGACCTCGCGCCGCGCGAAGACCCGGGAGCCGCAGACGCGCAGGCGCCCAAGCCGCGCACCAAGCGCTCGCGCAACCTCGCACGCGAGCGCATGCGCGCCGAACTGATCGCGCTGCGCGCGCAGAGCGCGGAGCTCGAACGGCGCTTTGCCGAGCTGAGCGCCTGCCAGACGGTGTCGCCCAGCGACGAGCTGCTGCTCGCGTCCTGGAGACGCGTCGCGCTGCGCCAGCGGAACCTGCGCGTGCGCGCGGAGATGGAGAACCTGCGACTCCGGCAGCAGCTGCAGACGCACGCGGCGTTCTCGCAAGAGCTGCAGCAGGCAACGTTGCAGCTGATGGAGGCAGTCAGCAGCGACGGCGTTGAAAACGTCAGCACCAGCACTTGCGGCGCTACCACGACGAGCTCTATGGACATTAGTGCAGTCTTCTCGAACGGTCGGCAGCCGGTGGCTCTCGAGACCCTCGATCCAAAGCATGCGGACGTGTTTAGAGCGCTCGTTGGAGAAATGGACGCCGTGTATGCGAGGACAGAGAGCGTGTTCGAAGAGAACGGGCTGCGCAAGTGGCAGGGGACAGTGGCGGCGTCGAATCCCTGCGCCGGCCGTCTGGACACCCAGATGAAGTCTCAGCGCTCCGTTGCGCTGCACGAGGGTTCGCACTGCATTGAGCTCCTGAGTGCCTCAATGCAGAGTTATCCCAAAGACGCAGTATTTCGGACGTCCTACAAATGCTGGGATCAGCTGTACTCAGCCTTGAACGTCGTGTACGTGGACCTCGGTCTATCCGACGAGTGCATGGGACTGAAGTCGGAGTACACGATCGCTGTGGGCAGCGAGAGCATCTTGCTCGTGTTCCTGGGAGTCTTCAAAGTTATATCGACTGGCGAAAGTCATCACACCGTCGTGTGGCGCAGCGTATCTATGGAGACCCCGCACTTCCCAGGAGTGTACGTGAACGAGACGGGCTGGGAGGAGTTCCGCGATGCAAGCAGCGCCGACACGAGCTTCCATCTCTTCTGCTCCCAGCTGGAGACGCGAAGACTGAGCGATACCACAGTGACAACAGCAATCGCGACGCCGGCTTCGACTTCCTCACTAATGAACGTCTTGGCTGCCAGCTACGAAGCCGACATGGAGCAGGCGACCATGGTCATAAGTGGGCTACTCCTGGAAGAAGCTGGCGGCCGCCCGCTGACGTAGCATAGCGAGTGAGGCTACTTCGTATCATATACAGTTATTCCACTGCTCATGCTCTCCGTCCTATCCGCTCCTCTTGTCAGCTGCAACGATGATGCCGAGCCGCGTTAGTTCAACAAACAGACTACAATCTCTCTTGCTTAAACGGCCTTCTTGCGTCTCAGCGTCGCGCCGCAAGTGTATGGTCCAGCAGCAGATTCTCTACCGCTTGCATGCGTGCCTTGAATGCCAGGTTGTGCGTCGGCACGATGGCGTCCAGGAACATTTTGGAAAGCGTTGTGGTCGATTGCGATGCGCCCTGCGTCTGCGAGCTTCCCCCTGCAAAGTACGGCAGAAGGATCGTCGACGCGTTCAAAACGCTCAGCGGCGAACCATCGTCAGAACCCACGACAGGCTGCAGCGTCGCCCATCCGTGCTCTCGGACGCTGACGTGCGCATGCTCACTGCTGATACCAGCAAGTTCGCTCGGCCAGTCTCCCATCGACTCCCATGCGGTCACGATGCGGCCATTGGCGTAGATGCGTTTGGCAACCGTGTGAAGAATGCACACAGCAGCTTCGTTCGTCGTGGAGTCCCGGAAGACGTAGTGCTTCTCCATGAACATGATCGAGCCAACCTTGTGGATCAACTGATAACAAACGCAACGATCCAGTTAACCAGGGTTTTGCGCACATGCCGCGATTACAGAGCAATGCCAAGCAAGGGAAGCACCTTGATCTGAGAATCGATCATCTGCATCTTCTCGATCCCGTTGTCGTTCCAGATAACGTCGTTGATCAATCGGATTGAGAACGGGACAACTCGCGAGTTGTTCAGAAGCACCGACGCGTCGAATCCGATGGGTGTCGATGCCGGACCGACTCCGGCGCAGCGAGTGTCGAGGATGGTCTTGAGTTTGCAATAGATCTGCGCGTCCGGGACGCGAGCAATCTCCACTCTTGGGCACATTTCGAGCACAGCGGACGCCTGACGAACAAGACAAAAGCGCCATCACGATGATCACCAAGATCAGAGACTCGAGTCTGTGCGAGCATCTCCTCGATAAACAATGCGCTTCACACATGATGCAGCCATACCGACGGCAAGGGATACTTTGCGAATGCGCTCTTCATCCTCCGCGTCAACTCCAGCGCATCATCTGCGAGCTTCCGGAGCTTGGAGTTCTGCACCGTCGCGCTACGACCGGCCTCGATCTCGTGTTGCAGACGCTTCTTCGAGTCTGCCGGTGTTCTATCCAGCGGTTCGTTTGTTGACTCTTCTCGGAGGTCAGGTATCGAGCTCGCCACTCGACGTCCGGCTGGCAGTTGCTGGGCACGGAGCAGCTCCAGCTGGCTCTGCAGCGCGCCGACCTGCCCTCGCAGTATCGCGATCTCCTCTTTCTGTCGCCGCCACGTGGTATTGGCGCTACCGCCAGTACGAACGCGCTTTCGCTTGGACTTGTCCTTCGCTCGGGCATCGATAGCAGAGACTGGTGGTGGGGTTGGTGGTGGCACCTGATGCTGGAGCGCGTCCAAGTCGTTCAGGAAGAGCGCGAGCACGTCGTCAATGGACTCGTCGGCTGGAATCCACTCGTCCGTTGCGCTTGCAGAGCCGTAGGGCGCGTGGTCGAACGCGTCCGGCGGCGGGAGTGGCGGCGGCGGCGGCATGTTGTGGCACTGGCGAGCTCCTTGTCGAACAAAGTGCACGTACAATTTAGCATCATGCATGCGAAAGAGTATGCATATCAAGATGAAAACGGGACAGCTTTAGATATAAATCTGTATAAAATGTTTTAAAATCGACATGTTTGATATGCATAAAGAGAAGATGCAAACCTGCAGTATTCTGAGAAGGGCCACTGGGCGTGATCAATGTAAATGGCGTAATCGTGAATTGTCAAGTGGGTTACCTACACTTGAAAGTCGGTGCTGTGCTACTATCCTCCAGGAGCTCACGTCACTGTAGTGGGCGGCTGTGCAAGAGAGCACGCACCAGGTTCATACTGGATTGAACACGTGTGCGTGTGAGGAGACCTCACACACAGGGATGGCTCGT
>JAASFW010000517.1:0-16699 GCA_023334005.1 Globisporangium orthogonon
CGAATGACACTGTCTTTGTATGAGAGATCACATATCTTTGCTGGTCGGCCGACAAGATATGTCGGCCACGTGCCGGCCGCTGAACTTGACTGATTTAACCTAACCCTAGGGCTTCGATTGGCCGTACCGCTTCGACAGGGCTGTCTCATTGTCTATACCAATGTATTTACTCGATAAAGTACGAAAACTGGCATACTGAAATCAAGCTATAATTTAGGTGTCGGCCAATTGATGATATTCATCCATACATTCCAACTCATTTCCACATGCAGACAGAGTGTGTGCCGCCCTCTTCCTGCATCGCTCCTCCTCGTCCTCCTCTTCGCCCCTCCCTACTTCTTCGTCCACGCCGCCGCGCGCTGCACTGTAATGCGGCCCTCAGTCTCGCTCTCCTTCACGAACACCGGCACCAACGCCGCGTCCACCAGCTCAAACTCTCCCGCAAGCGCCTCGGCCACCGCGGAGGTGTCCTGCGTGTCGCGCGACAGCACCACCATCGTGTGGCCCGGCTTCACCTGCTCCTTCAGACGAAGTGCGCCGTCCACACCGCCGCGCACCAGCAGCGTGTGCGCATCCGCCGCACCGACGCGCTGCATGAACGACTCGAGCACGCCCTCCGTGCGGCTGTGGATCTCCTGGAAGAGCAGCTGGTAGTCCGTGCCCGACCCATCCATCGACGTCTCACCGTTCTTCGCAACGCCACTGACTGCCACGTGCTCGCTCGTACGGAAGCGGTTCGTCGTCGTGAACGGACCAGGTGAATTCACGTCCGTCGTGACGAGGCGGATCGTCTGCGTCTCCGCGTCCACCGGCTGCGCCACGAGGCGGAAACCCGCGTGCTGGAAGAAGTGCGGGCGGAAGTGGTAGCGCGCGAACTTGGACGCGCCATTGTCGCCGCTGCTGATGAACGACCCACCCATGATCACGTTGTGCTCACCGTCGAAGCACGGCGCGCTAAAGTCGTCGTAGTACGCATGCAGCTGGAAGCCCGGCAGCGCTGAGAAAAAGTCCTCGCACCACTCCCACGCGTTCCCAAACACGTCGTGGAAGCCCGACTGTGTCGGCGCCATCGCGTCCACGGGCGAGAACGACATGTATGACACGTTCAGGTTCTTACCCGTGGCCGCTGCCATCGACCCCTTCACCGTGAGGATGTCGTCCGACGCCGTGTCCACCGAGCGATCCTCCGCGTCACGCATCAACTGGTGGATCGGCTCGGTCGTCAGGTGGTACACAACCTCGTCACGGTTGCCATCGCGCGCATTCTTCCACTTGCAGAACGCTTGCGCCTCGTGCAGGTTCACCTGCGCCGGCCAGTCCCACTGCATCGGCAGCACGTCGAAGAGCGCGCGCAGCTTGTACTGGTGGCTGCCCGACGGACCGTCCGGTACCCAGAACTGCGGCCACTTGGTGTTGCGGAAGCACCGCCACTCCCAGCCCAGCTGGCTCCAGTGCGACGGCTCCAGGTACCCGCCGCTGCGCACAAACTCGAAGAACTCGCCGTTCGAGATGAGAAACTTGCTCGCCTTGCACGACGGCACGTCCAGCTCGCGGTGGCCGTACTCATTGTCCCAGCCGAACGTCGGAAAGTCACGCGGCTTGCCGACCGTCACCTTGCCGCCAGCGACCTCCAAGAGCTCGTTCTTGGGGTAGTCGACACCCTCCACCGGGCGCTTCGCAGCATTCGTGCGCAAAGCTGACGCATGGTACGCCGGCAGCAGCGACGACTTGCGGAAGAAGTGCACCGGGTGTTCCAGCATCAGCATTGACGACGTCTCGATGTGGATGCGCTCGTGCTCGAGCGCCATGCACAGTGCCCACAGCTCATTCGACTCGTCAATCGGCGCGTGGCCCGGGTTGAGACCCGGGTGGGTACTCAGCAGCGCGCGCACTTTGGTGTACACCTCGCGACGGTACTCGGTCACCTCGGCGACGCTCGGCCACTCCATCTCGTTCTTGCTCATGTCATCCCAGCGCATCTCATCCACGCCGACCTCGAAGATGTGCTCGAAGTGCGGGTTCACCGGCGCGTCGAAGAGCCCCGAGACGACGAACTTGTTGACGAAGAACACCGTTGGGTGGCCGTAGTAGAAGATGAGCGGGTGGCGCAGCTGGTGCGGCGGCGGCGTCGTAAATGCCTCCTCGCCCTGCAGCGTCGAGAAGAGCACATCCGTGAGCGCCCACGTGTTGTCGAAGTAATCGAGCATCTCCTCGCGCGAGCACGTCTTGAGGTTCGGCATGGCCATCGACTGCAGCGTGTGCGTCTCGGCGCACATGCCCGGGAAGGTGGCGTCGTAGCGAGGGTTGCGGTCCGTCGTGAACCAGTCGTCATCACGCTCACCGAAGAGGTAGCTGTCGTCTCGCTCGTCCACGAGCGCGCTCGCCGCCGTCCCAAAGCTCTGCGCGGAGCCTGCGTGGGCGGTCGGCGAGCGCGGCTTCGTTGGCACCGCCGCCGCTGACGACGACGTCGATGACGGCGCACCCGTGGTCGCCGACGTCTGCACGCAGCGAGCACCGGTTGCAGCGTGGGCGCTGAGGCGGTGGAGCGCCGGCGGCAGCGCGCCGGTGGTCGAAGAGGTGGGGCGGTGAGCGGCCGACGGCGGTGAGCCGGGAAGGTTCGCGACAAGGGCAGCGTGCAAGGTGCGCTTGTTGGCGGTCGGGAAGCGGCGCGGGAACTGGGTGATCGACAGCATGCTTGTTGTCGGTCAGGGAGAGGAGAGGGGAGCGGCGGCTTGAGGGCGGCAAAGACTTTTCAAGAATGAGCCGCCGATCCCCATCGTACTCGTGCGCCGATCGGCGGAATTCGAGCGCTGGACAGCTCTCACCTACTCGCCTTGTGCAAGTGATGGCTGTGCACGGCCAGGCCGGTTGGCTCGATGCTTTGCGAATCTTCACAGTCGCGACGCTTGATGTACCAATCAATGCCGCCGATGCAGCCACTAAAAGCAGCGAACGCGAGTGACGTGGCAGACCTACCCCGGGGCGCGTCAGCGGCACAGTCATGTTGAAGACTTCATTCGAAGGCAAATGAACTCGGTAGACTTCGGGGTTGATCGTCATGCGTGAAAATGGAGCGCGGTGCCGATGTTGTAAGCGAGACTTCAGTCGATCTTCGTGTGCTCCAAGCGCTCGCCGCCCATGCTCGCACACTGGTGTATCCAATGGTGTGAAAAGCTCGTGCAGTGCAATGGGAGCGAATGCAACGAGCTCGCTCTCGTCATAGCGTCCCACACGAATCGACAACGCGCACGCGATCCACATCTGTAGCCTTCTTAGACTTGAGCAGCGCGAGCGCACAACACTTGCTCTCCTCTTCTTAGAAGGCGTGTATTCGAGAGTCCGTTTTCGACGAAGTGGAACAAGCGTGCCTTGATTATTCCCACTGCGAAGTTGCAGGTCCACTCATTTTCGCGTGCGTTGTAAAGTCAGTGTTCCTGTGTGATTTGCCTTCGCTAGACATGAACAGATCACGCTAGCCCATGCAATGGAGCACAAGCTGCAGCATGAGCAAGCGCCTGGACGAGCGGCAACTTTTCTTGTTGCAAAGAGTGATGGTACAATAGCGACACTACAGCAGTCCAAGCAAACGGGATCGGATTGCAGCTTCACTCGACTTCACTCGACTTCGCTCATCAAACTCCATCGGTCCCAACCTACTTGTCGCGACCATCATCAACACTTCTCACGAGTGTCGCTATAAGCGCAACATGCGTCATCAACAGCAAGGATCATCCGTGAGACGGCTCAACGCAAGTGAGCTATCTTACTGCTTCACAACCACGTTCGCACAAACCAACCAGCGACTCTCTCTCTCTCTCTCTCACGCACACACACACACACAATCCACGACAACCAACTGGAACAAACTCGAGAACAGGATCGGGAGGAAGAAGCAAGCGAGCTAGAGTGTGCACTCGCGCTGGTTTGTTAATCACATAGCCTCTATTTGGATCGGTAGACCACGAGCTGCGCCAAGCGCACGAGCGCGTCTCGCGCAGGCGACGGCGCAAACTGCATCGCCGCCTGGCACGCGAGCTCCGCCTGTCCGATCGCCAGAGCTTGAGACTTTTCGATCCCTGTGCTCTTCTCCACGAGCTCCGATGCCTGGACGTGCGGTAATCATCGTACAGCAGTCAGCAAAGGCAATAGCTGGGCAGTCGGATATTCCCCCCCCCTTCCTTCCTTCCGCTGAGCAAACAGTTCATGCATGCAGTCCACGCACCAGCTCAATGTCGCCGTCCTTAGAAAACTGCCGCGCTGCTAGCTCCCGCAGCACAGGGAACTCTTCCTGCGCGAGCAGCAGCGGCGCCGTCGCAAGCCCCGATTTGAGGTCGGCGAGCAGCGGCTTACCACTCTGGTGGCCCTGGTAGTCTAGCACGTCGTCGATGAGCTGCGCAATCGTAAGCGAATGCAAGCGTTAACGATTTACACGCTCGCCTCCCTCAGAGGCATTCTCAGCAGCCAGAGCATGAAGAGAAAAACTCACCTGGAACGCCAAGCCGATATGGCGACCATAGGCAAAACCCAGGTCCGTAACGTGCATCTCGTGCTTGCCCAGCTCCAGTGCAGCCTGTCGAGCACAGCAACGCAAGTCGAGAGCATCAGTCACTCGTCCTGACCCTACTACAGCGCCATGAACAATCACGAGCCGAGTCGAAGAGCGCACCTTGCAGCTGTTGGACATGAGCGAGCCCGTCTTGTAGTAGTTCTTGCGCAGGTAGTACTCGAACGGTGTGATGCCGTCGCGACCGTCCGCGTTCTTCATCTGCATCACCTCGCCCTTGACCAGGTGCTCGATCGCTGTCGACATGAGCTCCACGGCTTCCAAGTTGCGCAGACGCGCGAGACACACCGACGAGCGCGCGAGCAGGAAGTCGCCCGCGAGAATTGCCAGCTTCGCACCGAACACCTTGTTCACCGACGGCAGCCCCCGGCGCGTGTCCGCCTCGTCAATCACGTCGTCGTGCAGCAGACTCGCCGTGTGGATCATCTCACTGTAGTTCGAAGTAGAAGACGATATAGAAAGAGAGTCGGGTCGCGAACGCGTCAGTTGAAGACATCCTTTGCGAGCATCAGGTGCACCAGCGAGACGTACGTGATCTCGGCGATGCGCTGCTGGGCAGCGAGCGTGAAATCGATCGACTGATACTCCGGCAGTGGGCTGCCCACGGCCGCGCGGTGCGCTTCCGCGGCGTGCGCGATGAGCAGGATCATGGTCGGCCGCACCTTCTTGCCGCCGTCGTGCTCGAAGAAGTACTTGGCGACTGCAGAGAGCACCGGGTGGTCCGAGCCCAGGATCTTCTTGATGCTGCCGTTGATGTCAGCCATCTCCTCGCGCACGAGCACGAACGGATCCACCAGCAGCTCCGAGTCCGTCTTGAGGTACTTGATCGCGACGTCTCGCGCTGCCAGCCTGCTCGCTCATGGCCATAACGGATATGAGCATTTCTGCAGTCGCCAATGCGAGTACTTTTTTCTATAGCAAAGTCAACACACAGTCCCATTCGCACCGCTCAAAGTCCGCAAGACCGTTCGTGTTCGTGCCGTTCGCGATCGCGTAGCCACTCGCCGGATCCAAGATCGACACCGTCGGCTCGTCCTGACAGCGCCGCCCATACCCACGCACGCACGCACGCATGCACGCACCCATTCGTCCACCCAATTCAGTCCGGCCGTCATGTGGAATGCTACTTTACGGAGCGGCTACAGTGGTGAGTGCACGCACCACGGCGCCGGCGCTGAGCCAGAGGTTCGGATTCGACTCGAGGTCCGAGCGCAGCTTGCTAGCAACGGCGCGCACCGCCCGCTCGCGGAAGCCGCTGAGCGCGCGCGTCTGCGGCGGCTTCGCGGCGGCGGCGGCGCGCGCCGTGCGTGCGAGGAGGAGCTTCATGGGCGGCGCGCGAGCTGCTCCTGATCCTGCTCCTGCTGCTGGGTGCCGACGTGCAAGAGCGAGTGCTCCTGGTCGATAGTGGCCACAGGCATGCGCACTCGAATAGAGCGCCCTGGGATTCCATGGTATTTCCTCTCTATCTCACGTAAACCTGTCGACTTTCGGGGCTGGGCGGATACTCTGAACCGCATACATTTCCCAAGTCACTGCTGCTTATTCAGAATCTCCGCCCTCTTAACTTGCGAGCCAATGGAATCCATCGATAAAATGGACTCGGAAATGCTTCCTAAAAAGCCCTGCCGCTTTCCAATATTACACTCGCTTGGCTTGATTATGGCCGCGGCACTCGCCGTGATACTGACTCGGCCGAGCATGAGCACATACGGCACGTTTGCGCCGGCGCGCTCGCCACCGGACCGGGACGCCGCCGTGCCGCTCGTCTCGCGCGCGCTCTTCCTCTTCGTGAAGCCGCTGGCCGCCGTGAGCCGCGCGCGGCGTCTGCAGCTGCGCGACCTGTGGCCGCTGGCCGCCGAGGACACGAGCGCCTGTGCCGCCGCTCGCTTCCGTGCCGAGTATGCGCGTGCGCCGTCGCTGGCGTGGGCGCTGCTGCGCGCCGAGTGGCGCGTGGTCGGCTCCTCAGCGATGCTCGCGGGGCTCGCGGTGGCGGCCGCGGCGGCGGTGCCGCTGCTGATCTTCCGACTGCTGACGCTCGTGATGGCGCCGCAGATGCACGGGGCCATGGGCGAAGTGCTGCTGCTGCTCGCTGCCATTCACGCGAGCGAGGTGCTCGGAGAGGTGTGCTACCGCCACTGCCAGTTCCGCATGTTCCGCATCGGGCTGCGCGCCGTGGCGGCCATCCGCGCGCTCGTGTTCGAGAAGTCGATCGCGACTGCGCAGGGCGGTCGCCACCGCAAGGCCAAGGGCAACAGTATCGCGGCGATCGCCACCATCTACTCTTCCAGTCTGCTGGACGCTGGATCCCTCGTCACGGGCATCCACATTGTGTGGATGTCGGCGATGAAGCTCGCGGTGCTGCTCGTCATCCTCGACCAGACGCTTTGGGTGAGCGCAAAGGTGATCGCGTCGTCGCTCACGAGCATCTGCGTTGTCATGTTGCTCTTGACATTCGCGACGACGAAAGCGCATCAAAGAGCCACTAAGAAGCGCACGAAGACGCTCAACCGAGTCTACGAGTGCTTCAAGGGGATCCAGGCGATCAAGCTGAACGCGTGGGAGGACAAGATGCGTCACAAGATTCTCGGTGCACGCGCGAAGGAGGAGGTGAAGCTCCTGCGCGTCGTGCTGCTGCGCACGCTGCGCTTCAGCGTCATCTGGGAGTCGCCGGCGCTCGCCTCGATCGCCATTTTGTACTTCCTAGCCATCCATGATCGCTACTTCTCGCCCGCGACGGTGTTTACTGCGCTCGTGCTCTTCGATCGCATCCAAGTGGAGATCCAAGTGCTCATTCTCGGCGCTCGCGTGTACGCTGACGGCGTTGCTGCGCTCCGCCGCATCCAAAAGTACCTTCGGCACTGCGACGCGAGCCCAAAACCTGCGATGTCAGTGTCGCATGTTGATACGGAGCAGCGGTATCCAGCGAGTGTGGTCGTAGCGATTGAAGGCGCGTCCTACGCAGCAACGTCAGACTCCTCAGCAGACCTCGTACTCGCGAACGTCAACGTTCGTGTGAGAACTGGCGAGCTCGTGATCGTGCATGGCAAGGCCGGAGCGGGCAAATCTACCCTGCTCTTATCTCTGCTGGGCGAAGTCTCGCTAGTGCGTGGGCACGTGTTCGTGTCGGGCAAGTGCAAGGTCGCGTATTGTCCGGAAGAGCCATGGCTGCAGACGCTGAGCGTGCGGGACAACATTCTCTTCGGGGAAGAGTACAGTGAGCCCAAGTACCTTCGTATCCTTGATGTGTGTTGTCTCGTGGATGACCTCAACGCGCTTCCCGACGGCGAGTCCACGATGGTCGGACCGAAGGGCATCAACCTCTCCGGTGGCCAAAAGACTCGCATCGCTCTAGCGCGTGCGCTGTACTCGGACGCAGATCTGTTCATCCTCGACTGCCCTTTAGCGACCGCTGACGCAGTGGTGCAAGCCGAAGTGTTCCGCAAGTGTTTCCTGGAGCTACTTCGCCACAAGACGGTCATCATGGCGACGCACGACCCTGAGATCATTTCGTCCGAGTTTGTCGATCGGCTGTGGTGCGTTGACGCCAGGTCTGTGAAAGAGATCGACCGCAACCGACCCCCGTCCAGCGGCGACAGCACCGGTGACTCGCATTCACCAAATGGTTCAGATCGATCGAGCCATAGTAGTCGACGAGTTCGTCGACTCGCGGATCAGCCGCCCTGGCGCTCGAGCGCGCAAATAAGGCTTCAATCGGTAGAAGAACTTGCGCAAATCGACTCTTCACCTGCTCCGCTACTGCCGTGTCAGCTTGCCTTCCAGCGTCCGGTGAAGAGTACTGCGGATCAAGAAGAGGACCAAGACATCTACCTCAAGTCCGAATCGGAAAAGCTATTGTTCACGATGGACATCGCGAAGGAGCTGTTGTGGAATCACGGGCGTATTGCAGCTGTCATCTGGTTCGTTTTGTTCGTGACGTATGGCTTCCTGGGTGTGGCGAGGAACTTTTGGCTCCTGCACTGGTCTGCGCTCCCACAGACGCACGCACAAGAGAATGCCATGCAGCACGCTGCGATTATGTATGGCATTCTGATCTGCGACGCGTTCGCAGTCGTCTTGAGCGCGTCGCTGGTGCTGTGCTATTCGCTGTTCACGCGCTCGCGGAAGATGTTCGAGGAGACGACGAACTCGCTGCTTCGAGCGCCAATGGACTACTTCTACCGCACGCCGATCGGACAGATCTTACTTCGATACTCAAGCGACATGGAGGCGAGTGATCACGTTTTCTTCGGCCAGTTCTTATTCACGCTGTACAGCTTGGTCTCGATCGCCACTGCGATCGGCTCGCTGTGCTACATACTGGGCGGCACAGGAGCATTTATCGCTGTCTCTACCGTGTATATCTGCCGCGAAATCGCTGCCGACCACCCGATCGCCCAGATATTCGCGGTACGCGACAAGCTGGACGCGATCAGCCTCAACTACGTGTCCGAGGCGCTTGACGGCAGTGCTGTGATCCGCGCGTTCGGGACGAACCAAGTGGAGCGATTCCGCACCCAGCACGCGCGGATGGTTGATAAACGATCACGAATCGCGTACGCGGCGGAGGTGTTCTTCGACTGGAGTTTGATTCGCTACAGTCTGTTGGTCGGAGCCTTCCTCGTGCTCGTGGCAATCATCCTGGCGTTTGGGTCAATCTCGCCGGGCGAGTTGGGACTTGTGCTTCACTGTATCTTCACTATCCAGCGCGAGGTCGTAGCGTTCTTGTGCGGAGTCATAGGTGCGACCACTGAGCTCACAAGCGTCAGGAACCTGCTCGAGTCTCAGCATATCGAGCCAGAAGAGCAGGAATCAAGTCAGAAGATTCAAGAGTCTGTGACGTGGCCGAAGAAAGGAGACATCGTGTTTGAAGGCGTTTGGTTCCAGTACCCTTCCTTTTCTTCGTCCGATCCACGGCTATCAGCAGTTCGTGGTGTTAACTCTCCACAACGCTACGCACTGCGAAATGTGTCACTTTCGATACGAGGAGGAGAGAAGGTCGGCGTGGTTGGGCGAACAGGGTCGGGGAAGAGCACGCTTGCCATGGCGCTTTTCCGTGTCCACGAAGCCGTGCGCGGCAGAATCTTGATCGACGGCATCGACATTCGCAGGCTGCAACTGGGAGATCTGCGCAGTCGGTTGTGCATCATCCCGCAAACCCCGCTGTTCTATCGCTGTTCGGTGCGCCGGTATCTGGATCCATTCGACGAGTTTGACGACGCGACACTGTGGAGAGCGCTCAAGAGGACCGGATTATCAGTCACCGACGCACATGATCCGATCGGAAGCATAAGCGAGCACGAGTTCTTCGTGAAAAGTCTCGAGAAGCAGGTGGATGAAAACGGCGAAAACTGGAGCATGGGTGAGCGGCAGATGCTGGTGGTGACCCGCGCGCTGCTCAAGCCGTCGCGCATCCTGATTCTGGATGAGCCGTTCTCATCAGTGGACCAGGCATGCGACAAGCGCCTGCTTGAGGTCATTGCGAATGAGTTCTCGCACTCGACTGTTTTTCTCGTCACACATCGGCTTGACCAAGTGTTGAACTTCGATCGCATCATCGTGATGCAGGACGGCGAGTTGGTCGAGACCGGAACTGCCCAGGAGCTCGTTGCAAATCCCGACAGTGCTTTCTACGAGTTCCTCGAGACGACGTTGCTAACACTTTGATGGTGTACACGGCAAACACCGCCACCTAGAAGAATAGAAATGTATAGCACCAACTGAAGCTCGTGAGGTGCGGGTAGTTCGCCGTCTTGCACATGCGTGCACATTGTTGGTGCAGTCTGACGTGATGCTACCTCTGCACGGTGGGTCAATAAACGCTGTGGCTTCAAATACCGTCAACTTAGCTAGGAGGACGCGCGAATAGCGTCGAGCGATCGAAATCGGCGAAGGTGACGGAGTGGCGATAGACGCAAGGGTAGCTAGAAAAGTATTGGTGATGGCTGTGACGCCGCTGTCGCGACGAAAACCGCATCGCAGCGAAGAAGTGCTTGGACTTGTCTGTGCCCCGGGGCTTGCAGAAACGCCAACCTCATGGACGCATCCGAGCCGCCGCTGCAGCACCGCTCATCGGTGTCGGCGTGGATACCAATATGCGCACGGTGACTGTCGTCCGTTTTGCGCGCTGCTAGCGCTCGCGGCGATCGGTAACGCAAGCAATTCTGTTCGGGGCGATACACGATGATCGGACAGGGCGACAGAGGCATCTCTACGAGCTGGGACTCTAGGAAGTGTCGAGCGGAGTAGAGGATGAGCGGTTCCGAGAGTAGGTCGAGCTGGGACCTACTAACACCTCTTCAAGATATCTTCGGCTAAGTACGGCTACGTCACTGCCAGCCAAGTTAGTTCCGAGTTGGCGATGGCGACCCCAGCGCTGATCCCTGCGGCGCGCAGACGCACCCGCGTCGACTGGGACGAGCTGCGCGCCGTCGCGCTGCAGGTGCAGGCGGATCTCGAGGCGCATGGCGCGGCGGCTCACGACGACTACGCGTACGTATGCAGAAACCGAAGCAGACCCCTTTTATCGACGCTGACGCTCTTCCTTCCTGTCTTCCTGCAGGAGCGTGTGGGACATGTGGACCGAGCAGCTGCAGGACGCGCGCGCGCAACCGGCGGCAGCGGCAGAGGAGGAGGAAGCGGACGGCGAGCGCGCGCCCGGCTGGTACGCGAGCGCGCACGCGTACTGGGAGGACGAGCGCAACTGCCCCGTGAGCGACAATGGCGTGCTGGGCGGCTTCGCGCACGTGTCCCCCGCCGACATCCAGGGCTCTGAGGCGTTCTTCGCGCGCGTGAGCAAGCTGCGGCCGGCGTGGCGCCGCGAGGTGGCTGTCGACTGCGGCGCAGGCATCGGCCGCGTGTCCAAGTTCCTGCTGCTGCCGCACTTCGCGCACGTGGACCTCGTGGAGCAGAGCCCGCGGCTGCTGCGCAGCGTCCCGCAGTACATCGGGCGCTACAACTCGGATATCGAGCGTGTGCGCAGCCTTTTCTGCATGGGGCTGCAGGATTTCGAGCCGGCGCCCGCGTCCTACGACCTCATCTGGGTCCAGTGGGTCTCGTCGCACCTCACGGACGCCGACTTCGTGCGCTTCCTCGAGCGCTGCAAGCAGGCGCTGCGGCCGCACGGCTGGATCGGCGTCAAGGAGAACACGCTGCTGCGTGGCGAGCCATACGAGCTCGACAAAGAGGACAGTAGCATCACGAGGTAGGAAGTGGGCGTGCTGTGCCTTGTCTCAACGCTCGCGGTTGGTGGGTCGGCACACTAACAACGGGGCGCTCCCACGCTCTCATGCCATGCGCGCCAGGTCGGCCGTGTACTTCGTCAGCCTCTTCAAGCAGGCAGGGCTCACGATCATCGCGAAGGAGCGCCAGCAGCACTTCCCGCAGGAGCTCTACCCGGTCACCATGTACGCGCTGGCGTAGCGATCATTCGAGCTGCTAGCATAATCACTCTCTCTTTCCCACCTCAATCAACCACTGCACGGCGTCCATCGCCATCGCCGTGCTCTATTCGGTGTGTGTGTGTGCTCGTTGCGTCGGCGCCCACGATGCATCATAGAGACGATCTCTCACTCTAACGGAAAACCTCTTTAGGACGACGCGACCGGCCGCGCGACGAACTCGCGACTCTGCGTGAGCTTGTCATCCGGCTCCTGCAGGAACGTGTGCAGCAGCTCGTTGAAGGCGGTCGCCTCCTGGATGTGCACGTCGTGGCGGCCGCGCGGGAAGAGGTGGAAGCGCGAGTGCATAATGCGCTCGCTCAGGTACTCGCCGTGGAAGCTTTCGACGAGCTTGTCGCTGCCGCCCGCGACCACCAGCGTCTTGCACTGGATGCGCGGCAGCGCGCCGCAGAACAGGTCCCCGCCCTCGTTCTCGTACACGTCCTTGAGCTTCGCGAGCATCGCTGGCGAGCGTGTCATCATCGGCGTCAGAGCCAGCAGTAGCAGTAGACTCGACCCACACACATGCTGCTACCGAATCAATCGCCTTCGTATCGTACCCGACCAGCCACGCTGCAAGTTGTCCGCGCCGTAGATGGCCTCACCCTCGGCGCGCGCCGCCGGGTGCCACGCGTCCACGCTGCCGAACTTGTCGTACCCTTCGACGTCTTCGTCCGACACGAACGCCTGGCGCCCCGAAGGAAAAGAGACTCCACTCAGCATCTACCACTCTACACTACTACCAGCCCAGCTGCCCACGCGTCCACGCACGTTGCCGTTCACGAGCACGAGGCGGGCGACGCGCTCCGGGTACTTGGCCGCGAAGACCGCGCCGACGTTCGCGCCCGCGCTCCAGCCGAGCACCGAGAACGAGTCGAGGCCCAGCGCGTCCGCGACGCGGAGCACGTCGTCGGCGTCGCGCTCGAAGTAGCCGGCCGGGAAGTCGCGTTCCGGCGGCCGCGACGCACCGTAGCCGCGCGGGTCCACGCCCACGAACGCGTACGTGTCGCCCAGCGCCTCGAACTGGTGCCTAAAATTGTGCGCCACGGAGCCTGCGAGCGGGCGGCGGACGGCGGACGGCGGACGGCGGACGGCAGCGCGTGAGTTGGGCAGTTGCCGAGTAGGAGAACGAGCGAGGACGCACCGAACGCGGACGGCAGGCAGAGGACGGTGGGGCGCTCGTCGCTGGACGCTGAAGGCTCCGGCACGAGCGCGTGCAGCGACACGCCGTCTGCGACCGGTACGCGCACGCTGCGGTGAAGCTGCGCCGTCGAGAACGAGCGGCGCGCGGCGGCGGAGCTCGCCTGGTGGCGAGCTAGGCGGGAGCAATAGCGCGCCATGTCTGCACCTGCCGGCAGCGCCATTGTTGTCGCCCAATTCCAAACCACCAATGTTATTGGCACCATCCTCACTAGTGGTTTCAACTTCGTTATTTACACAAAAAGAACGCTTTTCAACTCACACAAAAAGCACGCTCCCCACTTCACAGGTATATGTGCTCACACGATCGAGTACGACGGTGGAGACGCCGCGACCGCGACGTGGTGCGGCCGTGCGTACTGCGACTGCGCATGGTGGTGGTGGTGGTGGCTGTGGTGCGGGTGCAGGTGGGTGGGCGGATAGTAGCCTGCAGCCTGCTGGGCCGGCGCCATCATCGCGCGCGGGTGGCCGTCCGCGAAAAACTCAAAGTCGACGTCGCCTTGCGGTGGAGGCGGCAGCGTGGACGGCGCTTGCGGATACCGCTGGTGTGGCAGCTGCTGCTGATGGTGATGCGTCGGTGGCGGCGGCGGCTGCTGCTGGTGGTCGCCATGATGGTGGTCGTTGGGACTGGACCCCGCGAGGAACGGGGTGGAGTAGCCGCCATAAGGCGGGGCGGCAGAGCGCGTCGAGGACGAAGCGGACGGGAGACGAGCGCTCTGCTGCTGTTGCTGCTGCAGTGCTGCCTGCGGGTACTGCGCCGAGTAGTTGCTGCGCGGGTCGTCCTCGAGGAACCCCTGCAGCAGCTCGCCGAACCCTTCCTCGTCCGCGAACGGGGCCGGCATGAGGTGGTCGCCGAGGTAGTCGCTGCTCAGCGGCGTGTACAGCCCCGAGTTGTACGCGTGGTGGCTGTTGATCTTCTGGAGCAGCTCGGCCGTGAGCGTCGCGCCAGAGCTGCCGGCGGTCGACACCGGCTCCAGTCCAAAGCTCGACGATGCCGACAGCTTGCGCTGCAGGCCGCCACCATACGCTCGGGTAGCAGGGGACGGCAGCGGCGCCGAGCGCTCGAGCCCCGGCTCGTTCTTAATGCGCTTGCTCGCGTGCATGGCGCTCTCGGCGTCCGCGTGATCGTCCACGCTCGAGCAGGAGCTAGCGACAGACGCTTCGTCGCTCTCGCAGCGCAGGCGCTTGAGGTCAATCTCGGACGTGCCCATGGCCTTGAGGCGCTCGAGCGCCTCGTCGTAGCGCAGCCCGCCGAGCGCCTTGCTGATCTCCATGCGACGGTTGTACTCGGCCTCCTCAATGGTCTTGGCCAAGTGCCATTGGTCCTGCCCACACGCGCAGTGCTTGCCCTCGGAGCCCTTGTAGCGCGCGCCCGGCGCGTCCGCCACCGCGCACTCGCAACAGTGGAACATCTGCTTGGACCGATACGTGCCGAGCCAGTTGGACTTGAAGCGCGGGAACCAGCTCTTGCGGTCGCGCGTCTTCTCAGGGCCGTCGCCTGCGTTGTTCGAGCGGTAGCCCGTGCCCGTCTGGTGCACGCTGTCGCTACCGCGGCTCGGCGCGCACTCGGATAGGGCAGTGGCTGCAGTGGACTGCTGCTGGTGGCTGCTGCGGCGGTAGGAGCGGCGCTGCTGGTGCTGTGACCGGCGCTGCTCGTGTCGGTACCGCGAGGCGGACGACGACCCACCGAAATCCGCAGAGGTGGCCGCGCGCAGCCGCGGCTGCGCTTGCATCACGGCGGCCAGCGCTGCTGCGAGGTGCTGGCGCGCAAGATCATCTGTTGCGGGCTGCTGTGGGCGGCGGGCGTGCACCGCGGCGGCGGCGGGTATGGACGCCGACGGCAGACAGAACATCGCGGTGGCGCAGAGGCTATCGGCGGCGATGCGCACGCTGGGACGCGGACGCTTCGCGGCGGCGCGGAACATGCGGCGGTGCCTCCGAGCAGATACGGGCAGGCCGGTGGAGGTCCTCGCGCGCGTCGTCGTCAGGGGGAGTGCGCCCCGCTGGCCGAAATGGAAAGTAACGAGTCCGTCTCGAGTCGAGAGAGGAGGCTCGAGCTTCGAGGGGAGGAGGGCGGGCGGAGGGCTTGCCACTTCACTGCGATGGCAAACAAACCAAACCGGCACTGACGGACGCGGCTCAAAAGACCAAAGACCGGGCGCTGCTGGTCGGCCGACGCGCGGTTTACTTGAGGCCGTCCAGCTGGCTGCAGCTGTGCATGAAAGTAGGATCCTCAGACAGTCGCTCGCTCGGCTTGCTTGCTGCTTGTTGGTGCTCGGGTGCCTCGTCCAGAAAGAGCCCAAGGCGCCGAGCTGCATGCATGCGCTCCAAGCAAGCGGCGCGCCGAGCGAGCGACCAAAGCCGCAGCGGACCAGGCTGTTGGTTTTGGCGCGCGCGTGCGGACCGGCCGAGGCCTTCGCGCTGAGACCGTGGTGGCTAGCAGCAGCAGCAGAGCATGGCGACTTTCATCGTCGACGTCGTCGCAGTTGATACCGAGCCTTGAAGTGGTACAGCGCCACATGCGTGGCGAGTGCAGATGCTACAATTTCGTGTGTGCCACTCGAAACAGACGATATACGAGGTGAATGGATGAGCGGGGTAGGGTGTATAATAAAGAGGGAGCTACATAATTGGACATGGTCAGGTGAATAGAGCAGGCCAAAGTCCAATTGAGAAGCCTGCGAAATTGCGGTCACCCTTTCCACAAAGAGCGTGACTTGCGTGCGTCAGTTCGCGCATAGACGGAGCAGGGCTCTTCTATTTTCGCTGCTGGCCAAACCTACCTCGGACTTTTGGCTGACACTTGTTTTCACTATAATGTAATCCGATTCACCCCCGCGTCGATCCCCATACTCTCTTCAAGTCGTCACACATGCCATGCCCTTTCTGCTGCACAAACTTTGTTTTGGAGAACCAGAAATTTGATGGACCATACAAAGTTCGAGCTCAGAGTCAGCACAAATTCCATTAAGTGCGATCGTGTTTCGCTTGCTGGCAGCAACAGTGAAGGTGCTGGCCGACAGCTCGTGCCCCGCGCTTGACGCAGGCCACCACGTTGCTTTTCCCGACCGCTCGCCATCACCGCCACCACCAGCAGCTTCAGATTGCTCGTCAAGAGCAGGGCTCGCAATTCCCTCCATTACAGTTTTTTTGCAATTTTTGCAGCACCACCGACACCATCCATCAATCCTTGAAAAGCTGGTCTCGTCGCGATGAAAAGAGAAACCAAGGGCGAGCTCGAAGGGATGGATACCCGATCTCGCGGCCGCCATGGTGTGCGCATGCGTGCACCAGCTCACGCTGATTCCCCTTTCACGCCATCGCGCCTCGCGAGTCTCGCGCGAGTCCCGTGAGTAATGTCAGACTCTGCAGCAGCATCAAGTGGTGTCCTCTCTCGTCCTCGTCGTGATCTACCTCGAGGGATGTCTCCATGCTTTGAGCGTGTGCTTTGAGAGACAGAGAGATAGCTCTGTGTGTATGTGTGTGAGAGAGAGAGAGA
>JAASFW010000518.1:0-16654 GCA_023334005.1 Globisporangium orthogonon
TGCGTCGCCCACTTGCAAGTTGGCGCTGAAGATGCTCTCGTCGGGGATGGTGGTGGTCGATAGCTCAGTGCTGGTTCTTGAGCCTGCAGAGTCTCGATGGTGAAGCGACCGAGAGCGGATCGATCGGTACACTCCTCGATACTATCCAAGGCGAGTACGGTATGCCGACCACCAAACGCTTCATCATGCCAACGAACGCCAGCTGCGTGTTCTGGTGAAGCGTCGAGTTTGGGCTCACGGAGCACATACAAATCAGCATCGAGCACGACTACACGCCTGAATCGATCTTGTACCAGTGGCTCGAGGACGACCTCCAGAACGTCGATCATGTCAAGACGCCGTGGCTCATCCTGCGCCTGCACCGTCCGATGTACACGTCCGTGATGTACGAGAGTGACCGCAAGTTCTCGCTGCTCATCCGCGAAAACCTCGAGCTGGTGTTTGTCAAGCACAAAGTAGAAGGTCGACGCCGTGTTCAGTGACCATTAGCACGCCCTCGAGCTCTCATGTCCGATGTACAATGGTGAGTGCGACTGAGTCGATTCTGCGCTTTGGAGGTCGCGTGGAGTCCGAGACGTCAGTACACATCATGGCGGGCTCGGAGTGCACACACGTTGATAATATTGGGTACTACAACGCGCTGTGGCGTGTGGATGGGGGCGCATGATACGGGTTTGGCTGCGTGCACGTGAACAACGCCACCTACGAACCATTCGAGTTGGTTCGCAACGACGCATAGGGGGCGACGTCGTCAGCGTGGATCATCAGTGATCATAACTGGGTCATCTAAATCCCAGCGCCAGCGACGCACATGTCGGCTTTGTCGAGCATAGCAGCAGAGGTAGTGGAGGTTTGGAGGACAATGTTTTCGTTGGTCATGTCCACCTCGACTCGTGTTTCGTTCCTTTTGTTAGCACACTTGGCGACTGGCTGCTGCCGCGCACGCGCGCGCTGTGAAGGTCTCTGCGCGCTGGTGCACTCGGTGCAATGGACTTCGAAGATGGCGAGAGTGCGAGCGATGAGCTGCTCGACCTCAACGTCGAGCGAGATCTCGATCTCGCCCTTGACTTCGCTACGATCGACCCTGCGAACGAGAGCAATGGGACCGACGAGGAAGGTTCAAGCAGTCACCAAGAAGGAGTAGACGATGTTCGAGCGTACGAGGACGACCAGGATGACGACGAAGACGATGTCGATGCGCTCGCGAGTTGGCAGCAGCTCGTGTTTCAGCGACCGGGAGAAGCCATCACACGGCTCGAGATCTTCTCGGCCAGCACCGCTGGCTTCGAGCATCTGCTCGTGCTCAACCTGCAGCAGAACGCGATCCACGACATCGCGCCACTCATCTCGACGGCAAACACTCTGCGTGTACTCAACGTCTCGCAGAATGAGATCGCGAAGCTGCCAGGCGCCGAATTCTGGAGCTGCTTCCGCTGCTTAACTCTGTGCTTCCTCGCGCACAACCAGATCCAGTACTGGCGAGACATGGACGGACTCCAGGCATGCAGCACTACGCTGCTCTGGCTCACGATGCAAGGCAACCCGATCACTGCACTCGCGAATGCTCGCCCGTTTCTCGTCAACAAGCTGTCATTCCTGAGAGCGCTCGACGGCTCTGTCGTGACTGATTGCGAGTTCATGAAGGCGCACGGTGGGACTTTGTTAGTGTCGAGTGCACTCGATCACGTACGTGCTCAATCTCTTGGTGTGCTGACCGGTCATTCTCTTATGCTCTTGCCATCACTGTTGTTGTTCTAGGTAACACTACGAGGTTCGCTGCCGTGGCTCCGCAAATGGACGTATCGAGTTTGCTGATGCCGCTCGAGTTTGTGGACGACAACTCCGCGCTCGCGTACCTTCGCGACACGGAAGTCCGGATCCTAAAGCTGCACGCGACCAACAGGTATCACCGGTTCGTTTACATCTCCAGCTACTGTACTCGACGTACTAACTCGCCTACAACGGTGCTTGCAGTCCGAGCATCGTCGTGCAGCGTGTCGTGCGCGGCTTCCTCTCACGCTCTCGTAAGATGCCTCGAGTCGCGCGAATCTGTGAACTGGTCGTGCGAGTTCAGAAGTGCGCGCGCGGGTTTCTCCTCCGACAGATGATTGCCCGATCGTTCGTGGAGCTCGTGTACGCGCAGGGCCAGCAGCACTTGCTGATGGTGACAAGCACCGACTCACCGCTTCTGCCATCGAGAGCGCGACAAGGTCTCAAGAAGCTTGTCGTGTACGTGCAGGAGTGGAAGCGGAAGTTTCACCTGAAGAAGCAGGCAATCGCAGTCAAGAAGATTCGATTCTGGTGCCAGATGGCGTTCCAGCGGTACCAGAACAAGTCTAAGCGCTTGCTTCGAGAAGAGCAAGAAGTGTTCATCTACTACACGACTCCGTTCAAGAAGGAGCTCATGGCAATTGCAGAGAAAGCAGCGCACCGTGACCCGTTTCTCATGGCCCTGACAGGCGAGGAACGTGAACGATTCATCCGCGGGCGCTGCAGTCAGTCAGGAGTGAGCGTGCTCCGCATTCCTCGCCAGTCGACGTCCTTGCTTCACGTCGAGAATCCGATGGTACGGTCTCGGCGAACGCCCAGTCACCATCAACCAGAGTGCAAGAAGCCACCGAGCCGAGGGAACAACCGCATCACATCAGCAGCCTCCGGAGCGATATCGGCAATCGTGCGCGTGTTCGCGAGGGATATCCCGCTCGAGAACCAATTGCTGATCACCGAGAAGCAGTTCCTGCAGCGAGATCTGGAGCGAATAGCGAGGCTCAGACGAGAGCATCAGCTCGCGTTGCACCACGGCGAACATGCCAATGGCGACCACACAAAACAGCAGCCGCGAGCTGTGCTCGTACACTTGACACAGCTCTCGCTGGAGCTCCAAAAGCGGCTCGTGATCTGCAACCGGAAGATCCTCCACGCTTGCATCAAGCTTCAGCAGCAGCCGATGAGCAAACCAATGCATTTTACGCTCGCTCGCGTCCGGATTCGTCCTCGTGGTCACTGCCCCGCTCGATGGGAGACCAAGAAGATCAAGCAGCTCGCTGCAAGGGACGAAAGCCGACACTCGCTCCATCACGAGCAGCAGGAGCCGTACGAGAAGATGAACGTGCTGATCCCGTGGAGCATTGATATGTATCTCCAGATCATGTCTGTGCTCGACCGAACGCTTGAGCATTCGTGTAGCCCTGCGTTCGCGCTCTCGTACGAGCAAACGCGCAGGATCAGCGCTGCTCTCTCAATCCAGTCAGCGTGGCGCGCGTATCAGCGGCAGTCGAAGCGCAACAGCCTTGAGGTCGCGATCAGCCGCGCGCTGCTGTGCATCCAGCGCTGGTGGCGCTTTCGGACAGGCATTCGTCGGCGTCTCGACTTCGTGAGTGCGTGTCTACGACTGTGTGGGACAATCACCTCGAAAACGCTGTTCATGGAGGAGAGCGTGTTCCGAGCCATCTCGGACACTGCGTGTTGGGCAACTATACGCGGGGCCATGCGCACTTGCAGAGAGCACAGCTTGCATTGCATGATGGTCGAAGGCAACGTCGAGGTCGCGCTGTCTCCCAATGCGTTGTTGCTGCGCAACCACTCGAGCGGACTCGACGTCAGCAGCGCTCACGGCACTCACAGTTCGTTCAAAGCTACGAGCATCCAGCGGTGCGGCGCCTACCTTCCGGTCTGGCTGCCAGGAACGCCAGAACACAGCGAAGTGTCGATGTCGTCGAGAGACGAAGATGCCACGCCGCTGTTGCTCACCGAAAGAGTGCAAGTAGAAGCAACGCTGCTGGAGCGAGAGCTCGCGATGGGTCTGAGCCAGCATACAGGAGCCACTTGCGAGGTTGACACCACCACGGACCTTCTCATTCGAAGCTTCTCAATGTGCCGTCATGTAGCAGCGACCTCGGCGCGTGTGGTGGAGCTCTCACGACGACTCTCGTACAAGACGAAGCAGCTTTGGCAGCTCCAGCCGTCCGTGACCACGCTTAACTCGACCGCGTTTGTGCGACTCACGTTTGCGAGCGTCGATGAGGCTCGCAAGCGAGCACTTGTGCTGCTCAGCAAGACGTTCGACCCCGTCACGTGCACCTATGCGCGGTTGTACTCTGTTGAGACGCTCTTAGGCGCCGCGCTCAGGCATCACCAGGTACTGTGCTCGTGACTGCTCTCTGTCTCGATCTCGCTAGATATGCCTGACATGACACAGCGTCCTCCTCATCACATAAATTGACGTTGGTGATCGGAACAGTGGGCTCTTGGACAGGTGGCGACATCCGAGGAGAGCGCGCAGGTGCTGGAGGAATCTACACAGTGGCTGAAGGCATCGTTTCCGTCTCCGTGGTGGGCGTTCGTGCAACGAAGGCTGGACCCCGCAGTGCTTCCAACGGGTCCGCTGCCTTCACAAGTGTCGACTCCTTCCCCACCGACTCGACCAGA
Organism: Globisporangium orthogonon; assembly: GCA_023334005.1. Classification (NCBI taxonomy): domain Eukaryota; phylum Oomycota; class Peronosporomycetes; order Pythiales; family Pythiaceae; genus Globisporangium; species Globisporangium orthogonon. The sequence goes on from JAASFW010000518.1 coordinate 4,429, forward strand.
CTCAGCTCCACACTTTCGACGCCTCGTTACCACTGAAGCACGCGCCTCGTCTTCGCCGTCGTCGACTATGGTCCCTCGACCTCCTCCACCCCTTTACGTGGCTGTGTTGGGGCTGTCAGAAGAGAGCGATCAACTGGCGCCGAGCTCGTCTTCTGGTGCTCCTATTCCTCCTCTTGCACATGATAAAGCACCATCGGATGAGCTGGAGGGTTGTAGTCGCCACCAGATGCTTCGAGATCGCATGGGGAAGCTACGATACGAGTCCGTCGAGGCGATGCGCGAGGAGCAGATCGAAGAGCGTGAGTATCGCGTGCGCGGCCTCCGCGAAGAGCGTGATCGCGCCATGGAGGCGCTCATCATCGACCGCCGCATGATCCAGCGCGAGCACGCGGCCGAGGTCGCCAGTATCCAGCTCGACATCGACGTCAAGCTACAAAAGCTCCGGTACCAGCGCGAGGTCGAGAAGCTGCACGTGCGCGAGCTGATCGAGTACGAGAAGCTCACCACGAAGAGGAACAAGCTCACGCGGAATTTCGAGAAGTCGTTCGCGGCGCAGACTGGAGCGATGATGCGACTCGCAGCTCGTGAGGCAGTCGCGCACACGCAGGAGCAGCGCGAGGACTCGCGCAAAGAACTTGCAGCGCGCGTCAAACGCAACAGCGCTGAGGCCTTGGAGCGCCGCCAGGACGCCAAGAGCTACTGGTTTGTCAGCAACCAGAAAGCCAAGACCGATATCGCGCGCCAGCACATTAGCGGACTGGAGCAAGCCGATGAGTCCACGCACCTCCGGCGCGCGAAGATCCGCAAGCGCGTCAAAGAAGACAAGGAGATCAAAGCGATGCTGCGGCTCGTGTGATGTGCGTGAATGGAGCATAGGATGGCAGTCAACACGTGTCTAGAATTGTCACGACGAACGGACCTTCTGTGCTTACTGCGCGATGACGACGAGCTGCGCCAGGATGAAGCTCGTGAGTAGCGCGCGCGCCTCCTCTTTCTCCGTCTCGATCACAGTCTTCGCTGCCTCTTTCCACAACGTGATGCGAGCGTCGAGGGACGGGATACTCATGAACACATCTGCGTCGCCCTGGCCTTGTGAGATGTAGACCTGCGCGTGCGGGTCGTGCTGGATGCAAAACAGCAAACAGGGGATGGATATCAGCCATGGCCATCACGAGCACCTCCTGACCAGAAAACGCGAGCACTCACTGCCTTGACTTGCTTCTCGAGCTTGTCTTCGTCGACTTGGCCGAGCAAGATCGAGGACTTCTCGCGGTACTCCACTCGCTGGGAGCGGATCGCGACGGCCGACGGCGACGTTGTCGCGCTCGACGCGTTCGCTTTCCGCTTCCCCGAAGACGATGGCGGCAGCTTGGACGGCTCCTCGCTCGCGTAGGTAGACGAGTGCGGAAGCGACGCCGAGGCTTCCAGCACGTACGCCTTTCGCTTCATGGTCAGCACGCCACGCACGCACGCCGCTGCTTTCCCGTTCACATCTGTCACCATCGCCTTTGCTGCGAGCTGAGCAGGGAAGAAAACACAGCAGCACTCTTAGAACTGCATACATCGCATCTCCGGGATCGAGCTACGTGTGCGTACGCTGGGGTCGAGCTTCCCGTCGATGTACTTTTGCGACTTGTCCAGCACGATCGGCTCGAGCACGCGCATCGGCAGCGTCACGAGCTCCGTTTTGGGCTTCGCGGCAATGAGCTCGTGCAGCGGCATGACGCGCGCGAAGTGTGACAACTCGTTCGGCACCTCGTTCGGGCTTTTCATCGCGCTGCTGCTCGAAGCAGCAGTAGGAGCGACCGTGTACTCGAACGGTATGAGCAGCGTTTTGGGGCAGCACCGCGCGATGAGCTGATTCGCATCGCCGCAGCTCAGCCGCGGGTCAATGGGACACACGATCTTTTCCATCTCTGTGCCGCTGAGCGGCAGCAACGCGTCGTGAGGGTCGATCGACGGGTCTGTAGACGCAGAAGTCAGTCAGTCAGTCAGTCAGTCAGTTCTCTGGTCGCCAGGAACCCTCTCGCGCAAGAAGCAACGCGGGCGAACAGACCCATGAGTAGCACTGCGTTGCGGCTGTCAGCGCCGAGCATGCGGATGAGCTCGGGCGCAAGTCCGATGCGCAGGGACGGGTGCCCGACGAACACGATGCACGCGCTCTTAAGCAGCACCCAGCGATGAAACAAGCAGGGCCGAAGAGAGATGAGCGAGCGCATGCTCACACACAGCAGCATCTCCTGCTCATCACACTACTGCCAGCATCGCAATACCTGGAACGCCGTCGCCATCGCTGGTGTGATGTCCGCCTCGACGTGGAAGAGCTTGTTGCGGCGCAGCGAGTCGTGCACGAACGCGCTCTCACCAGCGTAGAGCTTTTCGGCTTTCTTCTCGCAGAGCCACTCGGCACCGACTTGCGTGAGCGCCATGACGCGCGCGGCGTGCGGCGCCACAAAGTAGATCGGCGCCGGCGCCTTGTTGTACACGCACGCAGCGTACACGGCCTCGACGAGGTCGAGCAGCACGCCCGCGGGCGAGCACGGGACAACGCACACACCGCCGCGGTCCACGACGCGCGCGACGCTCGCAAGCAGGCGCTCGACCTGGCGCTCCGTGGTGGCATGTGCGTCGCGCTCGGGCTTGAGGCTCGTGAGAAGGAGCGTGTCGCAGTCCACGAGCGGCAGCAAGTCGATCTCCTTCGGGTGGCGGCTGAGGTCTCCCGAGGCCGCCCCCACGTACGCGAGGCGCTCGCTCGGGCTCTCGACGAGCCAGCTGCACGCGCCGAGCACAAAGCCCGAGCTCAGCGCTGTGACGCGTACGCCGTAGCCGAGGTCCAGCACCTCCCGGAACTCGACGCGCGTCACCTTCGCGAGACTCGCGGCCACGTCCGCAAGCGAGAACGCAGGTAGCTGCAGTGGTTCGTCTCCATCAGCAGCAGCCGGCAGCTCGAAGACGATCTCGCGGCGCTGCGCGGCTTCCGCGAGTTCTTCGAGCAGCACGCGGCCGAGCGAGAGCGTGAGCTCCGTCGCGAACGCGCGGCCCTGGAAGCCCAGTTGCTCGGTCAGGAAGGGCAGTGCGAGGAGACTCGGCGCGTTCGAGAGCAGCAGCGCGTCCAGCGACGCCGCGTCCACCGCGTGCAGCGCCGGCAGCTGCACGCGCAGCTTGGTATCAGCTGCTGCCACGCGGGGCGGCGCGAGCGCGCAGTCGAGCAGCAGCTCGAGCCCGCCGACGCCCACGAAGTGGCACAGCGCGCCGTTCGCGGCGCCGAGCGGGATCACCTTCATGGTGGACAAGGGAACTTTGAAAATGGGGGAAAATGGACTGACCGGTCCCGAGCGCAAGAATGTGGGAGGGTGATGGCACAAATCCGTGCTCGACATGTTAAGTGCAAGGTGAGTTGATAGGGCGCGTGCTGCTTCTCTCGCTGGTCTCAAGGGCCTCGAGCGACTGCAGAGACGCTCGCCGGTGCTGCCGGTGCTGTCGGGTGTTGACTTGTCGACGCTGTCTCGCTACTGCTCTTCTTGCTCTTCTTGTTGCTGTTGTTGCTGTTGTTGCTGTTGCTGTTGCTGTTGCTACTGGTGGTAGTGGTGCTCACTGCTGGTGCTGCTGCGACTGCAGGCTTCTCCTTCCGGGTGTACGCCTTCCGCTTCCGAGGGAGCTTCGAGGGAGCAGACGCCGCCGTGTTGGCCGTCACGCTCGCGCTCGCGCTCGCTGCTATCGCCAGCGCCGCCGCGTCCGTGAACGCTGTGATGAGCGCCGCTTCTGCTGCGTCGTGCGTCTGGTGCACCGCGTCTGAGATGCGGGCGCCGCCCGTCGTCTCGGCCTCGGCCGCTTTGATGTACTTCTCGAGAAGCTCGGCCAGCGAAGTGCATGTAAGCGGAAGCTTCGAGTACTCGTTCAAGAAGAGCCGCAGCCGCGGGATCTTCTGTGCCCGACTCAGCCCCGACTTGGACACGCTCTTGTGCACCTTGGCGACCCACGCGTCCACGCGCCCGAGCACGCCCTTCAGCGGACTCACCGTCCTCGCCTCCCACAGACTGTGTGTGGTCGCATACGCGAGCGCACTCGAGAGCGCCGCACGTGACGGACGCTCCTGGAGAAGCGACACGACCACGAGACTCCACCCGACGAGCCGCAGCAAGCGCACGTACGCGCGCACCTCGGGGAACACGGTATCGACGCGCGCCGCCCACTGCTGCTCCTGCTCGCCCAGCTCTGCGATAAGCGCCTCGTATTCTGCGGGAAGGTACCCGCCGTTTGCCAACAACTTGGAGCGCGAGAGGAACGACTTGGTATTGAGCACGAGCACCGCGCGGCGCACCCAGTCCTGTGCGAGCGGCAGCCCGCGCTCGCGCGCCTCGTGCGACGCGCGCAGCTCCCTCAGCCCGTCGCGCGCGAGCTGGAGTCGCTCTTTGCTCAGGCGCAGGGATTCCTGCGCCTCGTGCGCCTTGCTCATCGCGTCTGCGTGGTCTGCTCGCATCTTTGGGACCTGGGCATCGAAGTCTCCACCGGCGGCAACCAGCGCTGCGATGCGATCCACCGTGCTCATCGCGACCTTCCCCGCCATCACTTGCCTCAACTGAAGCTTGATCGCCGCAGCGACCGCCGCGTTCCCAGGACTCGTGGTGTTGACCGGTTTGCCTGTGCCGACTGAGAGCGGCACGACCGGAGGAGACGCCGTCGTCGCGTGCAGCAGATTCCCGCCCGACAGCAGGATGTTCGGGTAGAGCGGCGGGAACCCGGACGACTGAAGCGCTACTGCAGGTGCTGCGGGCGCCACGGTTGATGACGGAGTAGCGGCCGAAAGAGGAGGAACTGGAGGTATCGTAGCTGCACCGAGTTCAGCCTTAGCTTCGTTTGATGGAGGAGCCGCTCCTCCCACTTGCGTCTGCTGCGGAGACTGGTTAGGAGCCCCAACACTGGCAGCAGGCACAACCGCAGCTGTAGGAGCTGGAACTGGAGCTGGAGCAGCCATAGTCGAAGTAGCAGCCGCAGCCCCTGCAGTAACAGAAGCATTCGCCGCCGCGACAACCGCCTTGAAGTCTCTCTCTGCCATCGCGATCTTCGCCTTCTCGAACTCCTCGATGTTCGTGCGCAGCTGGTTCATCTGGTTCGTGTAGCTCAGCAGCTGCATCTCGCTGCGCTCAACCGCCTTCTCCTCGCGCTTGAGCTTCCGCGTGAGCACACCGTGGTGCTTCTCATAGTCCTTGACGTGCTCCGCCTTGTTCCAGAGATTCTTCTGCGCGGCCCCTACTTCCCGCAGCGCAGTCGACAGGTCCTGCAAGATCGTGCACGACGGACACGTGTAGTCCTCCACTTTTTCCGCCTTCTCTTTCGACATCCCGATGCAGTTGTCGTGGAACCAGTCGTCGCAGTAGTCGCAGCCGATCATTAAGCCGTCGAACGGCTGCCGGCAGATGCAGTAGCGCTCCGTCGCCGACTTGAGCACCTCGCGATGCATATCCATGTCGATGATCAGCCCTGCGCAGTCGTACTCGTTCAGCAGGCTCACGAGGTCCGCAATGCGCGCTTGTCCAGACTCGAGCCCGGACCCTAACACGCGAGCCTCCCAGTCGCTCGCCAGGTCCACATTCTCCTTCAAGAGATCGAACACCGCGGTCTCGAGCACGACGTCCTCCCCTTCTTCGACAAACGATCGCGCGATACTCAACGTGAGCCGCGTCACCCGCTTCGTGATCAACGCCTTCACCCGCTTCTTGAGCTTCGAGAGCCATACCTTGGCCTTCCGCACTTCGTCCTGGATGATCTTGAATGCGTCCGCTTCCATCAGCAGCATGTCGCCTTCGTCCAGGAGCGACTGAAGCGTCTTGACGGGGACCCGCTTCTCGGAGATGCAGCTGTTCACTCGCTTCGTCCAGCTCTGCACGACAGCATATTGCGTCTCGAGGTGTGGAAGTGGGAACAGCATCAACTCCAGGGTGTCCACGGTCGACTCCCTGATTTCCGACGCGGAGGACGAGATCGCCTTCAGCTGCTTCTCGATCTCTCTCCCTTGCACCACGAGCTCGCCAAGTGGGAGCATCTCATCGTAAAAGAGAGCGCGCGCGCTCTGCAGCCACCCGAGCAAGTCCACCACAATGGACAACACGCGCATCTCGGGGGCGACAGCACTCAGGAGCTCGCCCTCGTCCACGACTTGCGTGATCTGCTCTTGCCACGACTCCAGCGCCTTGACCACTTCGTCGACAAGTGCGCTGCTGCCTGCATCGCCCGGCAACTCGATCGTCTCGAGCGCGCTGACTCGCTCGTCTCGGTTCTCAAGTACAGCAATGTCCTCCAAGCTCTGCTCGGTCATTGCTAACAGTGGTTCGAGCATCGACGACGCTTCTTTGTCCGGATCCGACGCAGAATTGGAGGTTTTCTTCTCTCCGCTCGAGTCGTCCTCATCCTCATCCGTCTTCAGTTTCTGCATACACCCGCTTTCGATGCGTAATTGCGACATGATCGTCTCCACATCAATCGGTGCGAGCGGCTCGGCAGGTTTTACCTCGCTGGTCGCTTTGAGCGAGGAATCTGCCGTCTTCGTGATTGTGATCGTCGCAGCCAGTTTCGTGGGCACTCCGTTCTCCGATGGCGCCTGTTGTAGCGGAGTGCGAGCATCTCCAGACACATCGGTCATTGTCGAGTCGACTGTGCCGTTCGAAGCAAGTGGAGGCTCGACTTTAAGATCCTGCTCGTTGTTCGGGCGAAGATCGTCTCCACTAACAGATTCGCAGCTGTCTTCTCGAGCGCTTGCGAGCTTGTTCTTCGTGGCCTGCAGCTTCTCGTACATATCCAAGTCGTAGTCCATGAGTTTGGGCACAATCTGACCGATTTTCTCCGCGACGGGTTTCTCCACGACCTCACGAGCTTTGACGCGCCACACGTTGAGGTCGTCCAGCTCTTTTGCAAGTGTTTTGAGCTCCTCTGGGAACCGAAAGTGCAAGCTCGCGGACTCGGACTGCAGATCCTCCAGCTGCTCTAGCGTGATTGGGTTCTTTGCTTGCCGCTTTTTCCGAGACTGACGCGGTGGGAGAGCGTCCTTCACGCGCTGGGACCAGTCCTTTTCGGCCAGGATCACCTTTTCCAACTGTAAACCTTGTTCGAAGTAGAACGGAAGCGCGTACACCCGGTCCAGCATAGCGGACGCGTGCATGAAATCCCTCACGTCGACTTCTGGGACTTCCTCACTCTTCGGATCAGCAGCCTGTGTACTTGCTACCTCACCATTGCGATCGGAGCTCCCCTCGCTACTTGGATTTGGGACAGCCGTCGCGGAGGCCTCTTGCTCAGCACTCGGAAGATCAGGAAGGCAGCCGATGCCTTTTAACAGAATTCTCACTTCATCCTGTAACCGGACCCCGCGCTCTTGGAGTTCCTTGAGCGCATCAACGTACGAAGTGACGTTGACCACCAGACGGTCCGACTTCTCGATCAACTTTGCGATGGTCTCGATGGGCTTCTTCGCCTTTATATGGCCCGGGTGGGAAGCGGACTCGCTTCGCGACGAATGACTCCCGTACTCGCTCGCAGCGGCGTTCGAAAGAAGGCGATCGAATGAGCTCTGGCCCATCGCGTCCCGAACCTCATTCACCCATCGACGAGCCGTGTCGATCGCGACATGGATGTCGCGCTCCACCTGCGGCTTCCACCTCGACTGCTTCTTCGGGTAGATACGTGCACGGATCGCCTTTGCGTCTTCAGCGACGCTCTCGAGCGTCTTCAACGGTTTCTTTGCTGCGAGCATCGCCGCCGCCTTCACACACCAGTCACGCGCCGCGATCTCCGCTTCGAGGTACTTTTGCTCTTCCATCTCGACGGGCATCTCGCTCCCTTCCTCGAGCAGCTCCTTTAGCTCGTCCAGTTGGATCTCCGCGCCGCCTTCGATCGCGCGCTTCACCTTCTCTGCCCACTCGTCGGCGCACTCGAGCAAGTCCTGCATTTCGAACATCTCGGCACTGTCGTCGCACGGCGCGTCGTCGACAAGCGCGCGGATCGAGTCCAGGTCCATTTTCTTCGGCTCGGCGCCTCCCCCGCGGCGCGACACCCGCCGCTTCGGGATGCACTTGCGCGCCTTCGCCAGCCAGTTCTGCGCCGACAGCATCTTCTTCTGGAACAGGTCGACTTCGCGCTCGAAGTTCACCGGCACGAGTTCGATCTTGGCCAGCACATCCCGCATCGCCGGCAGACTCACCTTCTCTTCGCCCAGCAGTGTCGCAATCGTCGACGCGAGCTCCCGCGCCTCCTTCAATATCGCGAGAAACTTCTCCTCTTCCGGGAACGCGATGTTCGGTTCCGTGACTGCCGAGTATAGCACTTCCAGCTAGTGAAAAGACAAGGTGAGCGCGCACGTTGGCACATGCATTCGGCACCTAGAACTCAAAGCAGAGGACATCAGAATCAGATCGCTCACCTCCTCGAGACCCACTTTCCCCTGTCCATGTCCTCGGCGACTCCCGCGGTCGAGCGCGTCCTTGAGCTTCTCGAGCGCGGCGTCAAAGGCTCGGAGCCGCGCCTCGAGCGCGTCGCGCTCACTCGCGACCAGCTGCAGGTTCGCCGCTGCAGTAAGGTGGGCGGTGATCTCGGCGCGCTCGACTTTGCTGGCACTGAGCGCACGGCTGCGCTCCTCCCACGCGCTCACGCGCGTCACGAGCCGTCCGAGTACGTCGGCCTCCGTCAGCGCGCGGACGCTGGCGTGCTGGAGCGCTTTCGTGTGGTGGATTTTCATAGCGGCGACGACTTCCCGATTAAGTACGGGGCGCCGCATCAGCTGGTAGAACGCGGCGAGCCAGGCGGCCACTTCCTCGGCGGGAGTGCGGCTCGCCCCATTGACGTCCGAGCCGCCGGTACTGCTGCTGTTACCTGCGCGCGGAAGTTCGATGCTGTGGCGCGCGTACAGCGAACACGCGGCGTCCGTCGCGTTGTAGTCGAAGCGATGCAGCAGCTGCAGCGCGAGCGCGTCCACCTGCTCCCGCGTGTCAAAGGTCGCGCCATCGCGCAGCGCGCGTGCGAGCTTCAAGTAGCGCTCGAGCTCGTCCCCGAGTGCTGCGAGAGAACAAGAGCAAGCGAGCGAGAGAGACTGGTGAGCTTTCAGCCCGGACGACCATTCTTTCGGATACAACGGAGGAAACGCACCGCGCGCGCGCTCGGGCGCGAACTGCGCCGTGGGCTCATGCGCTGCGCGTCGCTTGGGCGCCCGCGGACCGTCGGGTGCGAGCACCGGCAGCGTCGCCTGGAAGCGCTTGCCTACGCGGGAGCGCAGTGGCAGAAACTGCACGGGAGCGGCTGCTGCCGTGGGGGTGGATGTGCTTTTGGTAGGGGACGCGTCCGCCTGCGCGTCGCTCGAGCTGCTACTGCTGCTGCTGCTGCTGCTGGCGCTGGAGCTCGTGTGGCGCTGCTCGCGCATCGCTCGCTCTCTGGTAGGGAGGAGGGAGGTCAAGGGCTCGCATAAGCGAGCAAATCGGCGAGTGTGAGCAACTGATCTGTCGTCACATCCAGATCTGTGTCCAGATCTGTGCGCCAATTCTTTTCCGCCCGTAAAAGTGCGATTATTGCTTTCGCGTAACCGGTTAGCCTCAAAAGCAAGCAGCAAACAGCGCGACTCGGATAAACAGATCTAGGCCAATGACACATTGAGCTCGCGTCAGCCAAACAAGTGTCTTAAGTACCCCGAGCGAAGACAGAGATGCTTTCATGGGGCTAGCAGTGCGCTCGGTGTTCTTCACGCTCAACATCAAAAAGCTCCTGCGTCAAAGAGCACTGAACGTTCATGGTATTTGTACATGCGCCTCTGCTTGCTCTTCCTCCTTCCCGCCCCTGGTGCTATCACTGCCTCCTCTCACTTCGTATCAGCCAAAGTGTAGGAAAATCTGGAGTCGAGAGCTACCTTCGTCACGCACGCGCTCGTACGGCCACCAGTCGAGCAGCAGGTTCTGCATCGCGATGGCGGTCTGCGAGATTGACGCCTGCCTCATCGACGCGTCCGTGAGTCCCATGCGTCGACACGTCTGCACCCGGGTCTCGCCGAACTGTTTCGCGAGGATCGCGCGCACTCGCGCGATCTCTTCCTGCTTCCAGCGCGTGAAGACGTTCGGAAGCGAAGCACCCGGCCAACTCCCATTGCTGCTTGCACTGGTTCGCGCTGCTCCTCCTGCTGCTATAGACCCAGCAGGAAACGCACTGCTCCCACCCACGGGGTCGCTCAGGAACTGGTTCCGGTAGTGGCCTGGTACACTAAACATCGACGTCGGAGACAAGATTGCAGGCTCTGCTGTGCGGGGCTCCGCTCGCTCGCCCTCAAGCTGCAGCTTCATGCGCTTCGCCATTTGCGCCTTGTAGCCGTCAGTGTTCCCCACGAGGCGGTGGACGAGGTCGTCGAGCGCGCGGTTGCGCACCGGCAGACTCGCCACGTCGGCTCGGCACTGCGGGCACGAGAGTGACGAGCGGAACCAGCTGCTCACACACATGCCGCAGAACGTGTGCGAGCAGGGCAGCGTGACGCTCGCGTGGTAGTACTCAAAGCAAATCGGGCACATCATGCACCGGTCCTGGTCGTCGAGCTCTTCGAGGCGGCGGCTGCGTTTGCGCTGCTGGCCGCCGTCAGCGACGTCTGCTTCCACATCCTCCATCGGCTCGTTGCTGTCGCTGCGTGCGCGGCGCCGCTCGGCGTCTCGGTGCTGCCGGTCGCGCTTCGTAGCGACGGTGCTGCTCGTGTGTCTGGCGGCAGCCGCCAGCCGGTTCCCGCGTGGCGGAGGCGTGCGGAAACCCACCGCGTCCACTGCTGCTACGGGGTCAACTCGCCGCTCAATCGGCGACGCGTTGCGGCTGCGGCTGGTGCTGCTGCTGGTAGCAGTAACAGCAGGAGGCGGAAGCGCCGCCGCCTCTGGGTTCTCGCTGTCACCATCGTCCTCGAGCTGCAGCGCCAGCACCGAGTGGTCGGCGTGTAGCAGCGCGAGCGAGAGGCGCGCGCCGTGGCGCATCGCGGACGCCAGCACCAGCTCGTCGCCGTGGCGCAGCTCGACGGAGCCCCCGGCGGGTGCGTCGGTGCCATTCAGTGATGTGCCATTCATGGCACCGAGGTCCTGCAGCATCCAGCGCGTGGGTTTCACGCTCGACGCTGTCGCGCCCGTGTCGCGCACGGGCACCACGCGCGCGTGCAGCTTGCTCACGGTGCGCGTCTTCGCTGTCGTCGGGATCACGACGTCGCAACGCCGGCTGCGACCGATCGTGAACGCGCGTGCGAACTTCCAGACCGCGCGGCTGCTGCTGGGGTCGGAGATCGTAGACGTGGGCATAGCAGTAGAAGTAGGGCTGATGGTGGAGGCGCCGGACGGCGACGGCGCCGAGCGGCGCGCGGTTCCCGCCACCATCTCAAGTTTTTATGATTCCCGCGTCTGCTTATGTCACTATTGTGGGAGTTGGTGTGGTGTACAACATTTCTCAAGTGTAGATAGATACAGGCTTCACTTGGCCCACATCGACTTCGATGCAGTTCAGCTCCAACACCACTCTTGCTTCAAGCGATGGGTGCCAGCGATGGACGCCTTCGCGCTAGCTGATCTCCCATGTACTACACCAACTCGTCTTGGTCGAAAGCACACGATCAATAAGCTCAGCATCTCGATAATCTTCCTTCGCATCAAGGAATATCAGCATTGACGAGACAAGAGACGAGATACCCTCGTCCTCGCGGTTGCGAGGCCATCACAGTCAATCGGTCGCACCTCGCCTTTTGCGACGCGGCGGTAGAATTCTCTCAACTTTCGTCAACTGTGGTGTCGAAGTGACTGACGGTGTCGAGTTCGCGCACTTCGGACTCGACAGAGTCATCGGCAACAAAATCGATCATGCAAGACCAAGTGCCGCTCCACCAGCTCGTGCTCGCACCAGCAGAAGCATCGGACCGGATCGTTCGCTCTGGCACTGAACTCCACTCGCTCTGCGATGCTCTCGCTCTCGGTCCTCTGCATGACGGCGAGAATGACAGCATGGAGCGCGAACACATCAACCAAGCTGGTCAAGTTGGCCAAGACGATCGAGTTGGAGATGGCGACGACGACGACGACGACTCGAGCTGGCGTGTCAATATCGAGGAGTGTACCGATCGATCCGCTCTCGGTCGCTTCACCATCGAGACTCTGCAGGCTCAAGAACCAGCACTGAGCTATCGACCACCACCATCCCCGACGAGAGCATCTTCAGCGCCAACTTGCAAGTGGGCGACGCA
>JAASFW010000519.1:0-16650 GCA_023334005.1 Globisporangium orthogonon
CGCGAGACGTCAGCGTGCGGCTCTAATGGATCCAGGAATCGCGTGCGCTCCGTGATGTACTGCAGCGCATCTCGGATCTTCTGGTCTCGGAGCGCCAGCAGCGTCGATTGGCGGTCTTCGACACTCCTGCCGAGGTGGATGAACGACTGGAAAGGGAACCTGTCTTGCGCTCTCTACGAGCGAACGAGTACATACGACGAGAAGTAAGCCAACACGACGGTGGCGATTTGAGCCATTCTCTACCAAGTGAATAGCTTTTACGCACCGCTTGATCGGCAATCACAGATTGCATTACTGCGAGTGCACACTGCTGGTCTCGGATTGCGGCTCGGGTGTATTCATTTCGAAGCGCCTGCCGCAGGATGTCGTACTGATCCGTCGATGCGGCGAGCTTGTTGCGGTGATCACTGTCACCGAGCACCTTCATCCGTTCCTGCAGCTCCTCGATCTGTCTCCGAAGGGCTGCCTCCTCTTCCTGCAAGCAAAAGAGTGTGAGCGCAACGATGGCGACCATACATGCAGATTCGACGCCCACGTCGGTGGTCACGTACTTTGCGCACGTAGTACGTGTGCTTGCTCGCCACTCGCTTCCGCGGCTTTCGCTGCTGCTGTTGGGATGCTCTCTTCGGCCCAAGTCTCGCCGATAGCGGCGACATCGACGAGTCCTCGCTGCTGTCGAACATGATGGTGATGGTGTTGGAGCTTGGAGATTTGAGCATCGTGGCAGAACACGTCCAATTCACTTGTGATGTTGGTGGTCAAAGTGAGGTTGGCGATTGCATCCCGCAAAGCCAGGTCCACAATCAGCTGACTAGCAACCAACACTCACTGTTCCCACATCCGCACTTTCGCGCCAAAACTCTCACTTCGATCGCGCTTGAACGCGAACTACCTGCTCTTCTCGCTCTAGTCGCGCAATGCCGCCGTCGACCTCAGCGCCTGCTGCGACTGAGCACCTGTTGCATCGACTAGATCATGGGGTCTTCCCAGCCCATGATGCCTGCCTGCGCGTATCTTCCCGACGATCATCGGAGTCGCCGCTGCAGCACACGCTGAGTGGCGCAGCGTCAGCAACGTGCCCTGCATCAGCGCCACGACGAGCTCCTATTCGCCACTGCCGTCGGCTTTCGGTCGGTAATGTGGCGGCAGCATCTTGATGTGCGTCACGTCCGGCCGTAGGTGTGCAGACACGCGTTCTCTCTCTCGGTGTCCGCGACCACGTGACATCAACAACAAGCTCGGGAGTGCGGGAGCATGTATGCAAGCCACTCACTGCGAAAGGTAGATGGAAGTGGCGAAGCTACAGCACACGCGCGAAGACCTCTGCGGGAGCTTTTTCTTGTGTGTATTGTACTACAGTGTCGACCACCCCTTCAAGCATCTGGGTAGAGCGTCTCGCGCAGGATGCGGTGCATGGACTCGCCCCAGCGCTCCATGCCCTCGCGCAGCTCATGCATCGCCGAGTCGGGCACGTGGAACGCCGGACGGCAGAGGCGCGAGTGGGTCCAGCGCGTGAGCACGACCACGAGCTCCTCGCTTTCCTCTCCGTGTGGTGTCCGGACATGCCGCGTGTACGATGTGAGCTGGAGGATCGCGTTGATGTCTTTGCGCACGCGCTGCTCCGGGCGGTACGGGTAGAGTGCGTCGTCGTCGACGAACTCGGCCGAGAGCAGCGCGTACTCAGCGCCGCCCATTTCGGCGTCGTGCTCGTGGTATTCGGAGAACAAAACGGTGTTGGACTCCAGGAGCACGTTCTTGGCCGTGGCGCCCACGAGACGGTTCTGCGTGATGGCTAGATCGTGCAGGTCGTCGTCCTCGCGGATTGTGATGGTCCCGATCGTCTCGGAGATGCTGATCTCGATGTTGCAAAAGTGGAAGCGCAACACCTCGTACACCTGCTTGACGCTCTGCACGCCCTCGAACTGGACTATGCTGAAGCGCACGGCGCAGTAGTCACCGCGCGCGGTCTCGAAGCGCTGGTCCTCGCAGAACGGCTTGCGCACGTCGAGCGCACCGCAGCGCCGCTGCAGGAACGCGCGCGAGAGCTGCAGCTTCCGCTCTTTCATCGCCGACAGCGTCGCGTACCGCGTGGTGCGCTCGCGCGGCAGCCGAAGCCGCAGCGCGATCGGACTGACCACCTGCGTCATCTAAGATCGAAGCGAAGCGAACGAGAGTATGATGAGAGGCGGAGAATGCAGCGACGTCTGCTGCGTCACACTCCCGTTTACTCACACCGTAGTCGGAGAAGAGCACCTGCGCGTCCGTAAAGTGCTCGAGCTGCTGGCGCAGCGCGTCGCGCAGCACGGCGTTCGTCAGACGCTGTTGCTCGCGCGTCTGCGCAGCGCCACCGTCGAATGCGCGGCGCTTGAGCTCGCGCAGCTGCATCTGCAGGCGCTCGTGCTCGCGCAGCAGCTGCTGCATCTCCTCCTGTTTGTTCATGTGCAGCGCATGCGTGCGATGTGCGAAAGTGAGCGCGTGGAGTCCGTCGTCGGAAATGATGATGACGCACGCTGCGTCGCGTGCCACACCTTGCGGACCGTATGCGTCGCCTTGCGGAATTTGCGCTTGCGCATGCGCTCGGGCGACTCACGACTCGCGCAGCTGCTGGTGCTGCTGGCGGTGCTGCTGGTGGCCGAGCAGCGCGGCGGCGAGCGCTTGAGCGCCTGCAGCGGCGCTGCTTGGGCCGTTTTGTCCGCTGCTGCTGGCAGAGGTGGCGGCGAAGATATAGAGGGCGAAGTGGGTCGCGGGCGCCGCCGGTTGCTCAGAAACGCGTGCGTGAGCGGGTCGAGCGCGCGGCGCGGGCTGGCGCAGCTGCCAGCGCCTGTTGGCATTGCGCTAATTCTCCTGGACTGGATTGATGGAGCGGATGTTCGGTAAAAGGGGCCTGGGAGCCTTTTTATAAAACAAAGAGGGAAATGGGGCGCCGAGAAAAATGGGAGCAGGACGTGTGCAGCCAGCTCGAGGCGAGCGCCACGGTGCGAACGTTATTGCTGGTGTCTGCCGCCCATGACCGCCGGCCTGCGGGGATGGAGATGGTCGCACGCAGAAGCTTCGTACGCGCCTGTTAGCCATCGTCATCGTCGTCGTCATCGTCGTTGGGGTTCGACTAGCTTCTCGCGTATTCGCTGCTTGTCGGCCGGAAATCGTACCTTGTCGGGATGCGTCTCCCTGCATTGTTCGCACCGCCAGCTTGTTCGGGCTCATTCAGCAATTGTCGCCAGCCAGCATGGACGCAGCAGAGCTGCTGCTCGCCGAGAGCGAGCTGCTGGCGCTGCTCGAGCCGCCGGCAGAAGACGGAATCGACTCGCTTGCGCTCGCTCTGCCGCCCGTCGACTCGGACGCCACCACTGGCTCCAGCGGCAGCGGCAGCGAGACGCCGAGCGCCAAGCGCCGCCGGGTGACACCCGCGAAGCGCAAACCGACGTACTACGCGCGCAAGGAGGAGAAGGAGGCGCTGGAGCAGCAGCTGCGCGAGCTGCAGGCGCAGGCGCACGCGCTGGCGGGCGAGCGCGTAGAGGCGCAGGCGCTCGCGCAACGGGACACGCTGCAGGGCGCGCGCGACGCCAACCGCGTGCTGCGCGAGGCCGTGAGCGAGCAGCAGTTCGCGTTCGCCGCCATCCAGTCGGCTATGGCCCAACAAGTGGTGGGTGTTAGTGACATAGCGAGCGCTTCCCGAGGTGGACAATTGCAAGTAACAGCAATACTACTTCCGCTGCTGACTGGGTGGTTGTCTGGGGAAGTAGCACTCGCAGAATCGACTCCCGTTCTACGCGCCGATCCGGCTCGGAAAGGACGCGGCCACGCGCCGCGCCGCACTCGCCGCTGTCCGAGACACGTTCCTGCGCGACGGGCTGCAGTACGTGAGCGAGCGCACGCGGTTCTTCGAGCCGGCGGCCGCGTTCGCCGAGGCGTCCAGGTTTTCGACCGCGGGTGGCGACTTCTGTGCACTGATCTGCGATACGACGCCGCTCGAGGGCGTCACGAGCGTGCGCCAGGTCTTCGACGCACTCCAGTTCTTCCTGCTCAACATGGAGATCAGCATCTCGGAGCTACTCGGCGTGCTCGCGCTGCGTGAAGACAGTGGCGAGCCCCATCAGGGCACGTTCCCGAGCCGTCTCGTCTCGGACGTCGGCAACGGCGTGCAGGTCGAGCTCAACTTTGCCACGTTCGCCCAGATGTTCAGTCCTAGTAGCGAGTTCGGCGGCGGCCGCGAGTTCGGCGTGATCGTCGTCGAAGCCATCGAGGACGACGAGCTGTTCCCGTATGTGCCCGCGACGCGGCTGCGGCTGGATGTCTCGGCAGCCATGACCGTGACGCTGCAGGCGAAACCCCGGTCGTCGAATTTTGGGGAGCAGCTCGAGGAGGAGCTGGTGGCAGTGGTGACGCGCACATGCTTGCTGAACCTTCGACGCCCGGAGCAACCGGTGCCGCCTGCTGTGATGCGGGCAGTGCGTGACGGCATCGAGCGCTGGGGCGATGCGATGATCAAGAAAATGCGGGAGATTGTGCAGCAGGCACATGGAGACGTTAGCGGCGGCGGCGGCGCCCTGATCTCCGCACGGCAGATGACCGAGTTCGAGGTCTGCGAGCTGTTGGATGAAGTGGACTCCGAGGCGAGATGAGATAGACATCCTAGTTAATATAGCGTTACTCCAAGATGATGATGCCAATGGACTGCACGATGATGATACGAGGGCGGTGGCGAGGCAACAATGCAGTTGATTGATTCTCGTGCTTCTACTTTCATGCTGTGTGCCAATCTACCCTACCGAACTGACCGAAGTCGGCAGATGCACTATGAACTCGGTGCGGACGGCACGAGCCGACGCACACGGCCGGTGGGACTCTGCTGTGGTGACACGTAGTTGGTCGAAACCTGTTGCTGCCTCAATGGATCTGCTGCATCCTCGTGACGCACAGCGCCCTCAAGCTTTCTCTTCGGAGATTGCGGCGGAGACGCGGCGAACGAAAGCGTTGCGAGGATTCCGGTTGCGTACGCTTTCTGTGGACTCTTGTTCGCGAACTGGATCGTGCTGCCCGACACCGGGTCGTACACCTCGAGTGTGGTCGGCGGTCGTGGAGTCTTCTGCCTCCCATTGCTCGCACTCGGCAACGCGCCGTTCACTTCCACAAACGGATCGCTGCTGCTCCTGCTGCTGCTCCGAGTACAACCAGACGCCTGCATCACGTGTGCGAACTGGGACTGACGAACGTGTGCTAGATCCACCAGCTGCTTCGTCTCCTTCTCGTGCATCGCTTTCGTCATGAGGAAAGTGCGCTGCTGTAGCTCTAGCTCTTTTTTCATCTGCGCCATATCCCACCGATGCTTCTCACGCTCGATTTGAATCGTCTCAACGCTCGCGAGCAGCTCACTTCTGCTCGCAGCCAGTTCGCGCACCCGGGCGCGGAGTTTGTTGCACAAAACCGCGTCGCCGCCGCCCTCCGGAGCGTTCTCGAACGCGTCGATGCGAGAAGAGAGTTGCCGATTCGTCTCCTCGAGCGCAAGCTGCGACTGGTCGAGTCGTTGCTTCTCGCTCACTAGGCGACACACTATCGCTCGCTCGCGCGCGAGTTCCTCTTCGAGCTCCGGGCGCGCGAGCGTACACAGAACGGCCGAAAGTTTGGACGCGAACGCGTCGATCCGATCGTGCACTTCGCGCACGGCCGCGGCGCGGTGTCGATCCAGCGTGTCGCTGATATCCCGCCAGCACTTGTCGTGCATCTCGATCGCCTGGATCTGCTTCTCGTGATGGCTTTCGGATATTTTACAACGTGGCGATGATGCAGTCCCGCCGAGCGCTTCAAGTGTCTGGTGAAGCGCCCGCTCCTTCCACAGCTGCAACACGCTGGCGATGTTGCGCGCATTCTCGCACACGCCCCGGCACTCGCTCTTGAGCGCGTCCAGCAGCGGATGGATCTCCACGAAAAGCGCTTGACTCTCGCTCTCGCTGGTGGCGACGATTCCTTTCCGTACGAACGTCGAGCTCAGCGCGCGCAGAGCTGCTGTCTCCATGTCGAAGTTCGGCGGACTCCTCGCAAAACTTGCAAGAATAGAGCTCGCGCGCCATACTGTACCCGACGAACAGACGGGTGTAGTATGTCCTATTCGTGCTCAGACGGGTACAGGATGTCGTTGATGCACTTGAGCATCGCGTGGCCCCAGCGTGCAATGCCGTCGCGAATCTCGAGCTCCGTCTGTGGGGACACGAGCACGGGCGAGCGGTGCAGCTTGATGAACGCGCCGCGCGTCATCACGACCACGAGCTCGTCCTCGCCGTCGCTGGACTTGCGGCGCCGGTGGCCTTGCACCACGACGGTCGCGGAAATGTCTTTGCGCATGCGGCGGCTCGGGTCGTACGGGTGCAGCTCGTCGTCGTCGACCGAGTCGACCGCGACGATGCCGCAGGGTCCGCCGCCCGACGGAGCGTGAGCCTCGTCAAAGTGCGCAAAGAGCACGCCGTTGAGCTCGATCTCGACGCCGTGCTCGGTCGAGAGCAACCGGTGGTTCGAGAGGCTCTTCTCGGCGTAGTCGTAGTGCTCGCGCGTCGTGACGTGGCCGAGGTGTTCTGAGATCACGGTCTCCGTATTGAGCAGGTAGTGGAAGAGCGCGTCGTAGACACAGCGCACGCTCGCGACGCCCTCGAACTGAATCGTCTCGAAGCGCACGCAGCAAAAGTCGCCCGCTGCGGTGAGGAACCGATCGTCCGTCACGTGCGGCGTGAGCGGGTCGAGAGCGCACGCGCGCGCCGCCACGTACTCGAACGCGTCGCGCAGCTTCTTCTCCTTGAGCGCTACGAGCGCCGCGCGCCGTTCGTGCCACGTCTTCCCGAGCCGGATGTACGAGCTCATAGGGTTCGTCTGCTGCTTGTTCTGATGCGAGCAGCGCGTGCATGCATTTAAGTACGAATCCGTCCTGGCCAGCCAGCCAGTCCGACATACTGGATGGATAACCACGCACCAGGCACTCCAACATGGCCGACTGCGAGCGCGCGAGCGCCAGGTGCTGCTGCCGCAGCGCCTCGCGCAGCGCGTCGTTGCGGTGCAGCGCGTCGCCCAGCTTGCTCTCGCGGGCGCCCGCGGGGATGCCCGCGCGCTCGCGCAAGAACGCAGCCTGCGCCTCTAGCAGCTGGATCTCCTTCACGAGCACGTCCTTCTCTTCCTGCACGCATGCGCAGCGTCCGAACGTTCGTCAGTCCACCACCACACACCGTATGTATGCATATATGCATGCTGAGAAGGGGAAAGGATCTCCTCTCGCATTATCAACGAGTTCAACACTCGTTTGTCAAAAGTAAGGGGCGTACTTTGCGGACCGCGTACGTGGGCTTGCGGATGCGAACTTTGCGCGCAGGCGGCGGCGTGGGTGTCGGCGCCGTGCTGCTCGAGTCGCCGTCGCTCTCCGGGTCCGAGCCGGAGCTGCGCGGACGCTTGGCCGATGCCTCGACCTTGAGCGCGGCGATGCTCTCGGCGGCGACCGCGAGCGCGCGGCGCTGGAGCTCGGCGGCCTCGAACTGCATGTGGTCTTGTGCAGCGGTCGACAAGAAGAGAAGAGAGAGTGACGAGAGAGGGAGGGCAGCGAGTGGCGACGACGAGGGAGTTGTGGAATGAGGGGCGTGAGCACAGACTGGTGGAATTATGAGTGGCTGAAGTAACTAAAAGGGGGTAAGGCAGCATACAAACGAATAGCTTAATATTTTGCAATGGAAATGCGAGAAAAACACATACAAAATACAAGCCTTAAGATAATCTGCTGCTAGGAAAGTAGTAGGAGTATTGTTTTTAGAACCAAATTTGGACGCGTCAACAAAAGTGTGATTGTGCCACTGCAAGACAAAGAGATCAGGAAAAAAAAGAGACGAATTGTCAAACGATGAAAGAAGAGCAATCGGTCGCTTTGAGGCGTTTGGACCCCTTGCATCGTCAACTTCTTCGCTGTAACCTTGCAAGCGACGCGATGTGCTCCCACGAGTGCGCTTGCTGGAGTATACATGTGGCGATATCGCTTTTCGTGAGACAGCATCAACAGCACTCGGAGCAATCCATCGATTTCCGAGAAATGTTCTGGTCACAAAAACATTGTGGTGGACAGTCACTCCAGCTTCACGGCTTGGTCGTGATCATATCCAAAGCGTCAGCCAATGCCATCGCCAAAGCATCGACAAGCAAGCAATCCTGACTTGCACAATCATTACGAGCGTGGATCACCATGTCTTTAGTGACAACTTCGAGAGGAGTTGCTTCCCAGTAGTTGTCGACTTGAAGGGTAATGCTAATGGTATGGGACCTAGCGCAAAACGTATCGGCGCTTTTCGTTTCAAACTGCTGGAGAATTGCGTCGGCGTGATCGAAGGCAGCGTCGTAGCGTCCGCGTTGGGTGAACAGTAGGCTCGATTGTCACCTGGAGGTTTTGAACAAACTGTGTTTATAACAACATTTCGGCAAATGTCGCAGCCAACAAGGCATCATCAAGAATTGTTTATGCTGCGATTCATTTCCACAAAAAGCGAAATTTTCGAATCCAGCTCAACAAGTTGAGCGGATTGATCTCGACTGCACCGACAGCCTGGTCAAAGTGTCGAAGCAGCATTTGTGAGTTCACCTCCCGCTGGGCGGTCGTGATGATGGAGTGGTTGATACAGAGCTACAATGAAAAGATCACTCGCTCGACAGGAAAAGCCAAAGTGAACCGTTCATGTTTCGCGATCTAAGCCTCACTTGAGTGTCTACCTCTCTTCGATCTCCCCCATCGCCGCAGCCATAATCGAGCGCGAGTGCACACTACGATTTTCCACTCGCGCATTCTCGCAGAGAGCTGAACGTGTCAACGTGTCTGGATACGCCGTGAGCAGCCAGCCAAGAATGTCGGGGAAATCGTATTCGTGCGCTTCAGTAGCGACACGTATGGTACAGCCCTCGTTGCGATACTGGTGCAGGTACTGGAGTGTCTCGAGATCGCCTCTTGCGACTGCGGTTTCCACCGCGAGAGACGTGCAGCCCTCCGACCGGTGTCTGTGCAGCCACGCAACTATCTCGAAGGACCCTGCGAAGTCCATCGCCTTGGTAGTACATCCTTCGCTGCGGTTTTCGTGCAGCCTCAGTGTACACCAACAGACAGACGCGTGAGACGTGTGCTCCTGTGTCACATCCCACCGCCACCTCAAGCTCCGCACCTCCACATAGATCTCGTCCATCTCGGGCGCGATAAGCTTGCCGAGCGGCTCCTTCTTGGCGCGTAGCTCCTCGACAATCTGGCGCACGATCTCGCCGCGCACGGGCACTGGGATGTCGGCCCACTGGAGCTTGGCGCCGTCCATGACGCCCATCGCCATTTCGTAGTCGGCGACGGCGCCAGTGCTGACGCACACCGTGACGATCGGCCAGTTGTCCGCCGGGTTCACGGACGTGTAGAGCACGCCGTTGCCAAACCACTCGCCGTCGTACACGTCCGCGTTCGCGTCTTTGATCCCGAGCTCTTTGTGGAACTGGAAGTCGCAACAGTGCTCAGATGGCGACGGCGCAGCAGCGACAGCGACGCGGAGGGCGCGAGGCGCAGCGAGCGGGCGACAGCGGCTGCGAGCATCTCGAGAGGTGGAGGGCTGGAGGACGTTCGTGTGCAGGTGGATAGTGGGGAGCCAAATCACCGCCTAGACGCAGTGCAGGTAGCCGGCCGAGCTTTATGAGCCGCTGAGCAACGCGAGAAGCGCAGAGCAACGTGGGAAGCAACGCGAGAATTAGAGGAAGTCATTAGAGGAAGTCGCCTCGCCGTGCATTGAGTCAATTCGAGCTACGCACCGCACCGCACACACACAAATTCTCAACTTCTCGAGCAAGTGACGAAAACTGAGATCTCAAACCCCACGGACCCACTGTAAGTCATGTTCCGGCGTCTCGATAATGTCCTGCAGCCTCTGGTCCACCGCGAGCAACGCTTGCGACGAGCTCGGACGCAGCATTGGGTCGGCTTCGAGACAGCTTCGTTGGAACTCCTGTAGAGCTGGAGGAACAGCACTTCCAAAGGTGGCGATCAAGTGGCCGATTTCCCACACGTCCAGCTGCGCGCTGTGCTCATCGGCCGAGAACATCTCTGGAGCGTGCTCCTTCTTCTTCTGGTGCTTGGCAATCACTTCATCTGCTGGAAGCTGGGCCGCGTTGTCGAACCCAGTCAGGAACCACGTCTTCTCCGTCTTCGACCTCATCACGTTGGCCCACTGAAGGTCTCGGTGCACGACCCCGATCTCATGCAGCGAGACAAGCGCCTTCAGCACATCTCGCAACGCCATGAGCAGCTCGACAGGAGTACGTGGTAGCATCACGGTCACGACTGGCGAGAATCTGGCCGCTCCGTGTTCGCTGTCGAAGTCGGCAGCGCGAATGATGTTCGGGATATGTCTGTTGGTACCGATGAAGTCGTAGATGTTCTTCAGGTTCTCGAATCGTTGCTTCATCTCTGGCATCGGGTACTTCATATCGACGTAGTTGTCATACAACGAGATCTTGACACCATCAGGCCGAGTCCATTTTCTAGGCTCAAGTATCCTTACACGTGGCATGAGCTCCGCGAGAGGAAGCAGGATCCGAGATACGTTCACGAGCGCCAGCAACAGCTCCAGACGACCAGAGAGCTTGCGCAGATCGAAAGTGGCAATCTCGCTTGACTGTGCCTTGTGTAGCACGACGGGGTGCCGGGATATCTGAACCAAGGACACTTGGAATCCCGTTGCAGCGTAACCGAGCACGTACGGAACCCTGTCGCCGTAGTCCCACACGAGCTTCGCAGACAGCTCGCAAATCGGTACCTCCATCGCTACGTTAGCCTCCTTCTCCTCGCCACGATACACGCACTTGCGGTTGATGTAGAGGCACAAGTCGGGACGCGACTTGCCTGGCATTTTCTTGAACCGATTGTACTCGGCACCCGGACACAAGCGACACAAAAACGTCGAGATGAGCGAGTCCCAAGCGTGGTGATACGCGGCGCTCTCGGTGACACCGTAGACCATACGGAAATTCGGGTTGATGAATGGCTTGAGGATGTAGCTGGTGTTGTGCGAGATCCACTTCTGGCGCTGAAACAGCTTGCACCGAATCGCTGTGGTGTCGTCGACGCCTGTGAGCTTGTCGCTCATGTTCATGAGCCTCCAGTATTCGTTGTCGACAGGAATCTTCACCTTCGGTTTCTCCGAGAGAAAGTCCTTCAGACTCTCTGCTGGCGGAGGGCGAGTATGCTCGTACTCTAGTACGCTAAGCCACAAATCACCGACTTCCATGTCGAAGAGCACGTGGATGTGTCGCGACGCCTCTTCTGGCTCTCGCATCTCCTCTCGGATCACCGCCAGTGGATCTATTGGGGAGCTGTAGTCCAGAAAGTCGGTGAGATCTTCAGTCATCACGCCCCGCCTCAACTCCAGTATGTCTGGGTGGTCCGACGCCATCCACACATCGTTTTGCTTGGCCAAGACCAGCCGCATTGGCAGATATGTGTGCGGCGCGGTCCCCAGGATCACCTCGCGGATCGCCTTCTCGAGGTCTTCAACACGCGCGCTGGGACTGATCATCACGGAGAAGATGTGGCCGTTCGCGACATTCGCGCACCAGATCCTTGCCATGCTAGCGTCCGTGTCCGCGCTCATGCTGCTGTCGGCTGTCGGCTCAACCAGCGGCTCCCGGGCGACGTAGCGCGGTTGCTGTCGATCTTCTTGGCTGCTGCTGGCGCTGCTTGCTTGCTGCAGTGCGGAATGCGGAAAGCGGAAAGCAACACGGCAACTCGTTGCTTTTCTGACGAACGTGACAAACACTCCCAGGCGCGAAAAATTCTCAGATCGCCCCCGTACGCGCAGCTCCGAGACGCGGTCTTCGACGATGACAAGGCGCGGCTGCAAGAGCTGCTGCGGCACGACGGCGTGGACGTCGACCACTTGGACGCCGGCGGTCAGACGCTGCTGCACCTCGCGTGCTTCTGGGGCCGCATGGACCTCGTCAAGGTGCTGCTGAACGCCGGCGCGAGTCTCAAGACGAAGAACGCGGCTTCGTGCACAGCGCTCGATCTCGCGACCCACTGGGGCCACTCCGCTGTGGCAGAAGTGATCCGGCTCCGTGGAGGCCGCAGCGTCTGGGAAGAGAAGCTCGGTCATCTGCAGGTGGAGGCAGAGGAGCTCAAGCTTCAGGCCGAGCAGTCCCAGGCCCGGTATCTCGCCAAGAAGCACGAGCTCGAGGCACTCACCACCGAGTTCCACAGTCTCCACACCCGGATCGAGGAAGCCGCGAGTGCTCGCGTGCTTGCCGAACACGCGCTCGACAAGGCACAGGGCGAGCTCTTGAAGCGCGCGACAGAGATGGTGCGCCTGCAGGCTGCGCTCGAAGAGATGACAGCGAACTACCACGCCGCACTCATCGAGAAGGCGAAAGCGCAGCATCTGCAGCACGAGTCTCACCGCGAGACGTCCGCCGTGATCGCCCACCGCGACGAAGTGCTGCGTGCGATGCAAGAGTCTGTTGCGAAGCAGGAAGAGTCCGCGTATGGCTGGCAGCGCGCTGAAGTTGCCGCCGCGATCGCCGAGTCGCAGCGCAACTTTGCCTTCGCAGAGCGAGACCGTTTCCAGAAGAAGCACGTGGCAGCGCTCGCTGAACTCGTCGTGGTCACGGCCAAGCTCGACGCCGCAGAAGAAGAGCTCATGGCACTCAAGACCGATCTGGCCGAGCACATCTACGAGAAGAGGCGGGAGAAGACGACGAAGAAGCGCGTCGAGCGCGCCTTGAGTCGCACAGCTGACGACGGGGCTGGCAACGGCAGCAAGACCGGCAATCCAGCACATCGGGATCTGGCGGCATTGAAGAGCAAGCACTCACCACAAACTTTGTCACCTCCGACACCGACCAAACCGCAGCGGTACGAGGCGGAGATGCCACCAACCAATTCCTCGTATTCAGACGCTTCGATTGTCGCCGTCACCAGCAGCACCTCGAAGAAGAACAAGGCGTGCTTCTCGCTCGCAGCACGCGAGTTTGGCGAGCGTCTGCGCGCGGAGGAGGTCAGGAAGCAGAAAGCGCGCGCGAAGCGGCTCGCACGCATGGAGAACCAGTACCTGACGCAGGGTTTGAGTGCGCCGCTGCGTGCGTCCGAGGAGTTTCAGCAAGAGTTCGTCGCCACGGTGCAGAGCTTCTCGACCTCGCGCAGCACCAAGTGGAAACAGATGGAGAAGGAGCGGGATCGCCAAGCACGGTTCACGAGAAGCGTGCTCGCGCGTTCCATCGCGACCGCACCGCACTTGCTTGGCTGTGGCGGCGGACATCTCGTTGAAGGTGACACTGAGGAACGGGATGAGACAGGAACTTCGTCATCGTCAACCGTGCCAGACACCGGCAGCAAAGCAGATGGCGGAAGCACTGTCCACTTTGGAGTCTACAAGAAGTACGCGCGACCGACGTACCTCGACGACTCCCGTCAGATGGTGATGTCGCCTCTCGAGGTGCGGATGCAGCACTCGTTCTTCGTTGCGCCACTGAGAGGAGCCGGCTCCGATTCCGAGTATGAAGAGAACGGTGCTGATAGCAGACCAGAAGCCAAGCAGGTTGAAGCAGCACCGAGCAGAGCAGCAGCGAAGGCGAGAGCCGATCACAGCCGCTCAGAGCACCTGCCAGACGGCTCGCCGCCACTCGGATTCTCTGCGTCGGCTCCTTCGTTCCTCCCCGCAGTGTCGAGGTGAACCAGCAGCATAGGCTGAGCTCTCTCTCTCTCTCTCTCTCTCTCTGATCTGATCTGATCTACTAGCTACGACTCCTTGCAGCATGCACCGAACGTCCCCTTGGCAGGGAGAGGGAAGAAACTAAGGAGCAGTCGAGTTCGGGAGCACCCGAGTTCGGGAGCAGCCATACACAGCAAGGACTTCTATCATTACAAAAGTATCCGAGCTAAGCCAAGTTCTGCGTACGCAGATACAGGACGAGCTGGAGCACGTCATCACCGCTGTCGTGAGAGAAGTGCTTACCGATCCGTTGGATACGGTCGCGTTTGAGTACTACCTGCGCAAGGTGACTGATGTGCTGAAGAAACGTAAGACCACACAGTCGTTGCAGCTTAGTCAAAGACCTTAGCAAGCTCATCCGATGTCGCGGCTACTTTGTTCGTTCGTGTGTGGTCCTCCATCGAAGACGTCGTTCTCTCCACCGAGAAACGCAAGATCTCCCACACCATCCGCCGTCGCGGTGATTGTAGCATCTCCTTCGTCACGTGCTGATGGTCGCGGAAGCGCGGGAGTGCGAGACCGAACTCCTCGCCATTGATGCTGTTGTTGATACAGCAGCTTGCTTGTGCAACACACAGCACACCACACCACAGTTGTATCCGTCGCGCTGCTTCGGTTCGTTGGGGGGGGGGAGAGAGAGAGAGATCGAATTGGACCACAGGAAACGGGAGGCGATGGATGTCGCGCTCACACCAGTTCCTTAGAAATGGAGCACAAACGTTTTCCCATGTAGTGACAATGATGCGCTGGTACAGAAGCGGCAGTAGCAGCAGAAGCAGAAGCAGCCATTGTCGTCGTCACTACTACTACTGCTGCTGCTGCTGCTGCAGACGCCGTAGAAGGCGAGAAGGCAACGGACGCTGCAGCCTCTGAAGCAGTGCTCGCGGAGGAGCGCGCGCGACAGAAGACGTGGTGGCGTCGGTTCTCCCCGGTGCAGCAGTCTCAGCCGCTGACCTCACGGTGGTGGAGGTCGCGGACGGTCTTCGGAGGGTGTTGTGTCGACGGAAGTCGCGGTTGCTGCCGTGGCGCCTGAAGTTGCGGTAGCGGAGGTCGCAGGTGATGTTGGCGCGAAGATTTCGGCAGCAGTTTCTACTCTGGACGCTCTGAAGGCTCTGGAAGCGGCTGTCGTAGGAGCAGCAGAGGTGGGCGCGTCGGAAGCAGCTGAGGCAGTATCCGAGGCAGTGTCCGAGGCAGCGCATTAGCTCGAGCGCAAACTGATCCACTGAGAACGCAATTCGGGTGTACCGTAGAAGTGTAATCTCGGCTATCTTGTGCCATGTACAACGCTGTTTCCTATCAACAGTTCTACGTGGATAGATTCTGCTGTGGTGTCGAGATAGTGATAACGTTTGTGTGTGTGTGTGTGTGTGTGTGATGCGTAGCTGGTAGCCCAATGCACGAAGCACTTTTTCCTCGTACCACATGCTCTCGTGTCGTGCTACACACGCTTGTCGACATCAGCAGGAAGGAGTACAAGCAGAACACGTCGACCAGCACACTGACGGATTCTAGCATTTGCCAGCATTGCATGCAGTAGCTAGCTGTCACCCCTGCTATGAGGAGGGGGAAGCGGTGGAGAGGAAGGAGACTTGTGAGGAAGCTGGTAGAATTGAGAATGACTGAAGTTGGCGATGGATCTGCGGCCGCTTCATCAGCCGCTTTGTTGCCTCCTTCTTCTTCTTCTTCTTCTTGTCTGTCCTACTTTTCTACTTTTCCTACTAGATTTTCTCCTAGCTATTTGCTTTTCTCTCTTTTACTTATTTCTCTAGATATATCCACTTATTCATCTGGATGCTTTCTGTCTTTTTGGATATCTAAATATGCAGTTGCGGGTGTTTAGATGAATGTATTGCTCGCACAGGCTGGCGTGCGAACACTTCAAGAGAGTGCTGGCTTGCTGATGAGCTTTATGTTCAGCAGTGCACTTGCGCGCAGCTTGACCCTTATACCGAACGAGAGAAGTGAACGGATCAATGCATCTGAGTCAGCAAGTGTGCAAAATGTTGACGAACGTGTCCTTTAGCACGCCCACCATTGAGATCCGTCTGAGCACAAGCTCCAAGGTGTCGATCAAGAGGTCCGTCCGAGCCACTCGACCGAGTGCTGGTCAAGTTTTCAGTAGTGGGAGGGGCGCTCTAGCATAAAAGAGTGAGTAAGCTCCAGCCGGGTCTTTCGAGACCCAGCCGACTTTGTCTGCGTGCATATCTGCGTGTGTGAGCAAGTGCAAGGTCAGCGAGATCTTAGCGAGTGGCGTCCTAGACAAGTCTGAGTTTGATATCGGTAGTCAGTCAGCGTCGCTATTTGGGTTGCGCTCATCTCAAAGCGCCAAATGAAGAAGACGAGTGTGAGGTACTGACCCGAGCGGAAGAGTCCAGCCAGTGGCTCATCTCCGTTCAGACTGGGTGCATGCCGCACGGGTGGATGGTGAAGAACACACTCTGTTACACTAGTCGCAGTGTTGACTCGTGCATCCGGTGCATTGGAGGAAGCGATCGATGCAATCAAGTACACGAGACGTCACATATTATTTGCAGCACCTCACTCATAATGGAGCTTCCCATTGCATGGCGTGAATTCGTGCGACTGTGAGGTACAGCATGACAGTCGAGTTCAGCGACTTGGTTGAGTTATTAATGCCGGACTGGAACGTACCCGTTACAAAGTCCAATTTCCGAAAGAAGTGATGTACGGAAGCTTTGAGAGAATGAATGGTTCAAACCCGCGTGAGCTCGCACGTACAGATAACACTTAACCAACTGAATCTTTGTTTGATGTTTTCACTCCGATTGAATGGAGCTCGAGCGATTCCTACCCAATGAGTGATCGTCGTGAGCGTCACGAGGTCGTTCATTCAAAACAGTGACACCATCGAGTAGTACTGAAACCGTTGCTAACAGTTAGTATACCG
>JAASFW010000052.1:0-52375 GCA_023334005.1 Globisporangium orthogonon
CTCTCTCTCTCTCTCTCTCTCTCTCTCTCTCTCCCTCTCTCTCTCTGCAATGCTGCGATCGAGCCACCACAATCGCTCGATGTCTGGTGGGATGCTTGTTGTAGGAGTAAGCTCCTGCAGCAAATGGGCGCTCGAGACTTCGAGCACACTGGCAGCTCCTCTGCAGAGCTCATCACGGACGCGAGCAAGCTCCTGGTCTTGCTTGAAGCCCAGTTCCGCTGGCGCCGATTCAGCGGCATCTGTTGATCCGGGCGGATCATCGACATTGGCATTGTGTGCGGGGCTCGAATGCATGGCGAGCACCACTCGTATCCAGCCCTACAGCGAACTACCAAACTCTGAGCGAACTGGTTCTGCGCAGGTGCCCTACCACATCGTTCGTCTCAAGGTGCCGACCTGCACTGCCACCACGTTCGCGCGAATGGTGCTACTACTAGTCTCCGAACGGCGGGGTCTGCGTCGATAGTCACCAGCGAAGCGTGACCAGCGACTGCAAGTCACACTGCTCGTCGGTGGCAGGTTGTCGAGCGCAGAGCGGCTCGCGACGAGCTCGACATTGTCCTGGATGGCGATGCGTCATTGTCGCTTTTGTACATGGGTTTTGCAGCATGCAGAGGCATCAGAGCAGCGCGATCCAGAAGCGATTGATGGGGGAACGGCACGTTGCAGAACGCACCCTCGAGCCCAGCAGCTCGGTTTTCCGAGACACGCGGTCACGCACGAGCTTCTTGGGCGCTGAAGGCTGCGTCGGTGTTACCTGTGCGCGCGTTGCACTTGGAGGCTGCGGCACACATACTGTTTGTTCCGGCAAAACTAGCACCCAGGATGATGGACATACTACCCGTTGAGACCTCTGTCCCTGCCGATGCTTGCGGCACACCATGCGAGCAATAAGGGTCACGAGTGCGCCAAGCGTGTTCGTCGTTACTCGTCATAGTGTGCGTGCTGTAACGCAGGAGCGCGACCGCGTGCAGTATCGCAACGACTCGCGGTCTCGCGAACCTCTCAGGGTTCGTGCCTAGGTCAATGCTTATGGTGGCTTAGGTGGTGATCCAGTGCAGGACAGTGGCGAGGGCACGCGCGCACATCTTGGTAGTAGCCGGTGGTGGCGGCGAAGGTGGTGCAGTTCGTGGCCGAAAAGAACCAGAACTCGTAGGTCCAGAGCAGGCGCTGGAGCATCTCGATGCGGAGCGTGGCGACTCGGAGCAGCAGCGCAGGCAATTACCACAGCGATGGATTCGGGCGGCGTATGCTCGTTCGTATGACCGTGATCGGCCCACTTCCGACGGCGGAAGCCGAGCCGATGATCGAATGATGGATTGTCGATTCTCGAGACGAAGGTGGCGCTTGATAGGGTGTGCGTCTTGCGAAGTCAAGAGGAAGTCTGACACCAGAGTCTAGCATCAAAGTGTTCGATGCAACTTGGAAGCTCAGGTAATCATCGAGCTCGAGTCGATCACTCGCTGCTCGCATATCCTTCTCAGCAGAGCAGCATCATGCTTCCAAAGCTGCCTAGGATCACCCGCTGCACACTGTGGCTACTGCTCAAATGTTCGATCTATCGTCGCTTCTGTGCAGAACACTGCAAGCGAAAACGAGATCGCTGCCTTGCGCGGTACCAAGCTGCTCACGCACGCGCGCTGCATACCTCGAGGATGTCTTGCTCCTCTTGTCAGTATGTACGGTTGTCAGAGGGTTCTTGAGGGGAGGAAGCAAGCAAGCGAGTTCTTCGAAGCTCCGTAAGGTCCACAGAGCACACAGACTCGCCAACGTCAATCGGATCGAAGTCTACATACATACCACACTGGACAAGCACTGGGCTTTCGCTATGAAGAAGTAACACTGAGCAGCCTGGTCGTTCGAGAGCAGCAACCGAAGACCTCGATACCAGCAGCTACAGAATCGAGACACCGGTACGAACGAGCAACAAGCTCGGCGACGCTCTTGCAAGGAGACCGGAAAGCAACAAGAGCACAAGCGAACAGGTACATCAACAGGTTGCGTGTTACAATAGACTGGGGTCATGCGCTGAGCCTCGTTGGTGCCGGCGCGAACGACAGCGAGCAAGAGGCGAACGACGAGCAGACCCGTCCAACTCGCTCAAAACGATAGAGATCCGTGAAGCGCGGTTCTCAAGCGCTTGCCTGGAAGCTTACGCGAAGCAGCTCGGCTCGAACTCCTCGACGAGCTTCTTCACGTTGATGCGGACGTCACCGAAGACGAGCATGCAGTCATCCGGGCCGATCGCCTTGATCGCGTCGATGAGCTTGAAGCACTCCGGGGTGGCGCACATGAGAGCGCGCTGCTCCGGGGTCGGGTAGCCCATCGGCGGAATCATCTGCCACTGCGAGGCGTCCTGGCACACAGGGAGGTCCGCGTTGAAAGCCAGCGACGCGAGCTTGCCGAACGACTCAAAACCACACTCCGTGGTCTCGTCGTAGGCGGCGACGGAGGCGATGGCGGCGACAGCGAGGGTGAACAGGAACTTCATGGTAGCTTGGTGGGGTGGGGTGGAGTGGGTGGGAGACGGCAAAAAGCGGAATGAGCAGTCTCGGGAGCAGTCTCGAGAGCAGCGGCGGCAAAGGCGGCCGAGGAGATTCTGAAAGGAAGGCGACAGACTTGTCCACGTCAGTGCCTGGTGTGTCCCTCTGCGTAAGGAAGCAGGCGCTCGGGATCACCCTGATGCATTTTCACTGACACACGACAAAAAGATCGGCAGCTTCGACAGGTGTACGATTCGCATGCGTGTCGCATCCGATGACTCGAAGACTCGAGGACTTCAAGACATCAGCGATGTCTCTGCTTAGTCTCTAGGCATCCTGTTCCGCTTCTGTATGAGTTCCATACAAGATCGATAGATCACGAGACGTGCCCATGGAGGTGGCTGCGAAGTTGCTTGCTCGCTCGTTGCAGATCACCTTCGTTCTCAGATAACACTGAATGCTGCATAGGACTCTTTGCACACGGCTATCTAGCTGTCTGTTGGCATACTCTGCTATCCTAACCACCTAGATTATCTAGGAAGACTGTTGGCATACTCTGCTTGAGATCAAGAGACGACAAACTGCACTGCGTGTGAACTTGTTCTTGAACTCGATCGCTGAGCTGGTTGCACTGCATGCGGAATGCCAATCGAAGAGCAAGAGTGGGAGCGAGCCAAATTGAAGTCATCTTGGAGGACACACTCCCTCATTCGAGTCCGCGCATTCGCAACGCCAGCATAACAGCAGACAGGAGCAGCATGATGGATAATGGCCAAGTGAGTCGCCCTCGTTGTCATGACAGCGAAGCTCGCACACCACGAGGATACTCTAGTACCTGCCATCCAAGAGACACAGAGCGACAGACACGAGACATCAATCGACTCTGCGAAGTTCGAAACAAGAGACGCGCTCACTCTCACGCTCGCTTCCTTTCGTCTTGCCCATTCAGCAGGCAATCACGACACGTTGGACGTTTACCTGGAGACAGAGCGCGCCACCTGTCAGCTAAAGCACTGAAGAGCAGCCTCGACACTCGGTGACACCTTCCGACTCGTCTTGTTTACTCGGCCAGCGCTGTCTGAGATGTCAACAGCGGCAGCAGCAGCAACGGCGGCGGGGCCACGACCGCGGTGGCTTATGTCAGATGGCTACACCTGCTTAGTCAGCCCTCGCATGTCAGATCTTGTGTCGTTTCAAGGGGAAGGGTGCGCCAAGCAGCATTCCGCATTGCAACCTGCTCCAAACAGCACGATGCATGTTGTTTCGCGACGCGAAGGCGAGATCGAGACACTCCACGAGCGGATCCCAGCATAACAAGATGCAGGATTGAGCAACGTCAAACGCTACTAACTGGCTGGCCGCTGCCCAACACACAAGCCGAACGATGAATCATAACACCCACACAATCGCAAAGCAGTACAGCCACACCTTCACCGATGCAGAACCAGCTACACGAGGCACCAGACACCAAGACGAGGAGGAGTACAGCGACGCGGTATATTTTTTACATTCAGATTCGCAACGCAAGTTCCTCACAGCTGGAGCCAGCGACAGCGAGCGCGAATCGCTCGAACAGCTTGTCTGGAAGCTTACGCGAAGCAGCTCGGCTCGAACTCCTCGACGAGCTTCTTCACGTTGATGCGGACATCGCCAAAAACCATGACGCAGTCCGTCGGCGCAGTGCTGTTGACGACGCTGATGAGCTCGAAGCACTCCGGGGTGGCGCACATGAGAGCGCGCTGCTCCGGGGTCGGGTAGCCCATCGGCGGGACCATCTGCCACTGCGAGGCGTCCTGGCACACGGGGAGCGACGGCGCGAGAGCCACGGGCGCGAGCTTGAAGAACTCGTCGAACGGGCACTCCGTGACCTCGTCGTAGGCGGCGGCGGTGGCGATGGCGGCGGCAGCGAGCGCGAGCGTGAACTTCATTGCGAAGGTGGCTGGAGTGGTGGGGTGGAGTGGATGGGAGACGGCGAAAGGCAGAATGAGCAGCCTACCTGGGTAGAGTCTGCCGGAGGCCCAATCTGCCAGGCATCGGTCGCCCCCCAGCCAACCAGACAGTCAGCGTTGGCTCGGTTGGGAGCTGACGATGGTACGAGCAAGGCGAGGGCGAAGAGCAGTGTACGCTTCCCCCCGAAAAAGACCGATCGGAGTCACCGAGAGGTTCCTCCGAGCTGAAGTAAAAAGAGGCGTGCGTGTCGCGTGCGTGTCCAGAGGCGGAGCTGCCCGTCATCGAGTCAACGATGTCGAAGATGTCGAAGATCGTATTTTTTTACTGCTGCCGGGCCTGTCTTGCAGAAAGGGAGCGAGCATGCTTCACCTCAATCATGACTCTTGACCTCGGTCCTGTGTTCACTGAGGCACCGCCATGTCGACGTGTCTCCACTTGAGCATGTTGCGCGGGGCTCAAGCAACAGACAAAACAAGGTGTGGAAAACTCGAGCACATGCATCTCGTTGACTCTGTCCCTGCATCAGCAGTGGCTCGTCTCTCGATCAAACGTGATACTCCCACTCTGCGAGGACTCCGTGCACGATGCGCTCGATCGCGAACCTCTGGCATGGTGCAACGCAACACAAGCAAACCTGAGCAAACCTGCGGGTTGCGGCAGAATCGGAGCGACTGTCATCGGACATCCGGAAGTGCGTGTGCAGTTGCATTCTACATCGAGCATTCCGCTGAGCTCACATGGGAGCGACTCTGCAGCGACTCAGACGCGCTAGAACGAGCGCATACGCTAAGCCACCAGAGTGCATTGATTAGGCTCAACTTTTCTTGTTGGAGCAGCTTTTGCGTTTGCCCTCCTACGTGGGACACGCTTCGGGATCACGATTCCGGCAAAACTCGATATTCATGAGAACTGTGGGACGTTTACCAGCGTTAATGTTGCATCCTTCTTGTGCGAGCAAGCAAGCTTTCATGACGTCCGCGTTCGCTGCACTCCCTGCGCTTCTTGTGAGCGCGTTGTGTTGATTTTTCGGCGTGGTGTTTGCTTGACCGGTTCACTCGTCGCCGATCAGTCGGTCGGTCGGTCGGTCGGTCGGTCGACCCAAAGCGCTGCACCATCGTGGCAAATCGCTGCTCATGACAGCAGTTTTAGGGAGCTGAGAGCGTCGAGCGCTTATCTTGATGTGGAGCACTGGTGTTCGAAAAAGCGGTCGTTGTTACTGTGTGATCCGGAGAAGAGCACTCGAGGATCCAAGCAAACCCTCCACTCTTCTCTGTCCCCTCTGCTTGGCGTTAGCAGGACCAGGGAGAGCGCGTGGTGGCAGAGCTCCCATGCGGGTCTGCATCTGGCGTCGGGAATGGTACGCGAGGGAGCTGACCATCGCTCGGCGGCCAAAGGCGGGGGGGATAACCAACACTCGCGTGTTCGCGCGAGTAGAGTGGGGTTCGGTATTTCTATCGTTTCTACCATTCGGGTCGGTTGCGTTGGCGGAATCTGAGCACGAGCCGCAATCTGGGCGGGGGTTTAGGCGCGAGCCTGAGCCGCGGGTTTCCAGATCTGGGCGCGAGCCTGGGCGCGAGGCGCGCTGGTCATTTCCCGTAAGGGCGGGGCCATTCGTGGAAATTTGGGGAAGCGAAGGGGAGGAGGTCGCTCGCCTCGCTTAAGCTCGGAAGAAGCCGCTCGTCGCCATGAGCGGCCCGTCGTCCGCCGCGTCCGCCTCGTCCGCCTCGTCCGCCGCGCCCGGCAAGCCGCAGGCCAAGCACCTCTGGTCGCCCGCGGAGGTCGCGGAGCTCACGGCCGCAGCAGTGGCCGCCATGCCCGCGTCGCTCTCGCACGCCGCCGTCAGCCTCGCCAAGAAGAGCGCGGCAGGCTCGCGCCGACCGGACGGAGCCGCCGCGCTCCCGCCGCCCGCCGCCGCGGCAGGCGGAGGACCTGCCGCCGCGCCGCCGCACCATCACCACCACCACCACCACCACCACCACGGTGGCGGCCCGCTGCCGCCCCCGCTCGCGAATGTCGCCGCCGCCGCCGCCGCCGGAGGCGTGGGGCCGCCAGCTGGGGGAGGCGCGCTGGTCGAGCCAGCGGCGTCACCCAACTTCCAGGGCGACCTCAACAAGATCGACCTGGGGCTCAACTCGGACGACGCCGACGTGCAGCTCGAGGCGGCCAAGAAGCTGCGCGGACTGCTGTCGTCCGAGCGCGACCTGCTCATCCGCCAGGTGGGAGGGCCGTTCGCGCGGGTGGCACAAGCGTAGGGAGGACAGAGTAAGCTGATCGTATGTGGCTTTGTGGGCGCGCGCGTGAAAAAGATGCTCGACAAGAACTGGACGCCGCGCCTGATCAAGTGGCTGCGCCTGCGCGACCGCCCGACGCTGCAGGTGGAGGCGCTCTGGGCGCTCACCAACATCGCGGCGGGCGCCACGGACAACACGTCCGTGCTGCTGCAGAACGGCGTGGTGCCGACGCTCGTGTCGCTGCTCGACTCGTCCAACGAGGAGGTGCGGCACCTTCATTGCCCTGTTACTGCCTGTTTGTCGCCCACCTCACACTTCATCTCGCCCGTCTCCCCACCCGCTGCAGGTCCTCGAACAGTCGGTGTGGGTCCTGGGCAACCTCGCGGGCGAGGGCTCGGCCACGCGCGACCTCGTCCTGAGCGCCGGCGCGCTCGTGCCGCTGGTGAACAACCTCAAGAAGACGCCGGCAGACCGCTCGTCGCTGCTGCGCATCCTCACGTGGACGCTCAGCAACCTGTGCGATGGGCAACCGCGGCCTGTGTTCGACATCTCGCTCATCTTGCCGTCGCTCGCGAAGATGCTCACGAGCGCGGACACGGAGATCCTGAGCCACGTTTGCTGGGCCTTCTCGCACCTCTGCGACGGCCCGAGCGCGCACATCCAGGCGGTCGTGGATTCGGACGTGTGCTTCCGGCTCGTCGAGCTGCTCGGCCACTCGTCGTGGCGCGTGACAAAGCCCGCGCTGCGCGCGATCGGCAACATCGTGTGCGCCGAGGACGACCATGACTACACGCAGCACATTATCGAGTGCGGCGCAGTGCCGTCGCTGCGCCGCCTGATCGCGCACTCGAACCGGGAGATCCAAAAGGAGGCGTGCTGGACGCTCTCGAACATTGCAGCGGGCACGGTCGACCAGATTCAGTGCGTGCTCGACTCAGGGTGCATCCCGTCCCTCATGGGGCTCGCGGCCTCGGACGCGACGGATGCTGAGGTCAAGAGCGAGGCGTGCTGGGTCGTGCTCAACGCGACGTCGTGCGGCTCGGACAGCCAGATCGAGTACCTCGTGAACGAGGGGTGCATCCAGATCCTAGGGAATCTCCTCGAAGAGACGAGCATGGTGATGATGGCGCTCGAAGGCCTCGAGCGCATCCTGCAGGTCGGCGAGCTCGAGGCCAAGCGGACAGACGCGCCGAACCCGTACGCGAGCCTGATGGCGTCGGCGAATATAGAGACGCTCGTGTCGCACAAGTCGGCAACAGTCGCGAAGCGCGCGTCGCGCATCTGGCAGCAGCACTTCGTCACGTGCGCGATCTGCATGGGTCCGTTCTCCAAGCACTCGAGCGACACGTTCTTCTGCGACGAGTGCAAGTGCAACGTCTGCAAGAACTGCGACTGCACGGTCTTCCATCTCAAGTACCAGGAGAGTCTGTGGCAGGAGGAGACGGAGAAGGAGACGCACGAAAAGCAGGCTAAGCAGGCGTCGAAGCGCAACAAGCGTCAGCGCAAGCGGCAGCGCACGCGCAAGCGGAAGGCGGCGCTGCTGCGCACGGGTGGCCCCACTGGCACGAGCGGTGAGTTGCAGCACAAGACGCCTTCGAGCGGCCCAAGTCGCCGCAAGAAGGGCTCGGCCGCTGCCCAGGCGGCGAGCAAAGGCTCAGCGAACAACGGTCAGGCTGGCACTTCGTCGTCGTCCGAGGAGGACTCGGTCGCCCGCTCGCGAACCGCGAGCAGCAACCGGCACGGCGGCGAGTCTGATTCAGAGGGAGACGACGATGATGACGACGACGACGAGGACGACGACGACGAGGACGACGGTGACGAGGAAGCTGACGACGCAGCGGGCGCCTCTGCGGAGGAGGAAGAGGAGCTGTCGTCGTACCTGGCGCTGGATGAGATGGTGAGCGTGAATGACATGTGGGTGTCGTACCTGATGAAGACGGGCTCGATCATGGCGCTGGCCGAGCGCCTGGACCTCGAGGACGACAGCCTCTGGACCGTGGCGGAGAAAGATAGAACGGCGATCCACGCGTAAGCGGTGAGCGTCCTTGTTTGCGCAGTTCGCATATCAACTCGGACGAAGACGGAGAGAGGGAGAGAGAAACGAATCGCTCGAGCGAAACCAGTGGACATACACAGTGAAGACATGGCGAAAGGAGAGGAAATGCGCGCGTGAGTCTGCACGGGATCGATCGACTTGGAAGCGAGAGGTCTGGTCTGTTCGAGTGAGTGGATGGCTGCGGGTCGCCCACCAGCCAAGCAGCGAACCAGTTCTACGAGCCCTGTCGAGGCGAGCAGCGGGTAGCTAGCGCGAGCGGGTGGGGAGTGTGCATTCTGTTGCTGCTAGCATGAGAAAACATGGATCGAAGCAGCTTGGGTGTCGATACGACGAGCTTCGTCTTGCCACCTGATGATGCATGAGGTCATGTGTTGACAACGGTTTTCAACCCTCAGTGCCGACCGTGGGTTGAAGATCGCTCGTGTCCAAGCAATCTCCTTCGTCTCCGTCTTCATGCACGGCAGTCGCTGTACGTAGATCGTTGCTTCTGCCGATCACCTCCAGCAGCAGCGCAAGCGCCACGATCCCAGCACCAACAAGCACCACGCGGGCGACACCAACGAGCAAGCGAACGCAAAATAGTCAACTCTACTTCCCTCGATTCTCATTAGCGATAGTAAGAGAGGGGAGCAGCGGACGCTGCGCAAGCGCGCGCGCGGGCGGGCGGGCGACGGCGGCTCGAGCTCGAGCGCTTGCTCGGAGCGCTCGCGCTCCTTCGCTCTACTGTCCAACAGCAACGGAGACAAGCGCGCTTATTCGGTCTTCTTGCGGTACTGGCAGCCGTCCGTGAGGCGAGCCTTGCCGCCCGTCGGCTGGCAGAGCATCACCGAGCACGAGCCGCAGAGCACGACGGTCTGCGCGTGCGAGAAGACGGTCGTGCTGCAGGCAAAACGAGACAAAGAGAGACGTACGAGTCAGAGACACGTCCTGTCAATCACCGAGATCGGCTGCAGGCAAACGTACATGTTGAAGCAGCCCGGGCACTTCACGTCCATGAAGTACGAGTTCGGGGCCTGAACCAGACGACGAAGCTTGTGCTTCGAGGCTTCCTCAGAGGCAGACGGGTGGAGAAGGTCGCGAGGCTGTACCCATACACACCACCAGTCAGCGTCTGTGTTCTCGTCGAATGCTCTCGTCAACGGTTGTTGACGCGGAGGAGGAGAAGGCGACGGACTGTGTCGCGGGGAGATGGCGGTGATGGCAAGCGAGAGAGCAAGGAAGAGCTGCTGGTGCTGGAAGCCGCCGTCTGCTGCAGTCGCCTTGGCTGACGCTTCGTCTCTAGTAGCGCGCATTCTGCTGCTGCTGCTGGTGGTGGTGCTCGATTCCGCTGTCTAGTGCTACAACCGCCACGCCCGCTAGCTGTATTTCGTACGCACTGCGCTTGTGCTTGCTGCTGTTGTTGCTGTTGAGCTCTTAAAGCTCCTGGGAGCTGCTGTTGGAGGTGGCGTCTCCTCCGGTCCCGTACCAGCTGCTCTCTCACCCGCTCGCTGCTTCCCCACCGAACTCGCCCTCGCCGCCTTCACTCCGCGCCACTCGCGCGAAGCAGCCCGCATCCACATACGCCCGCCATACATGTACCCACACACGCATGCACACGCACCATATTGTCCGAGCTGTTCTAGATCCGCAGGAAGAAGACGAGTGGTTTTCTCGCACAGTTTTCGGCTGCGAGATCGATATGAATGGTGGAGAAACATTGAACCGGTCCTGGACCGGCTTAACCGGGCTGGCAGAGTGGACCACACCACTTATCTTGTATACAAAATATCCTCAGTGCATGGGCTGATAGTGAAGAAAAAAAGGTAGACCTGCTTCGCACAGAAGCGTCAGAGGACGTATCAGCTGGAGCTGGGGCTCGTCACGCCAGACGCGCGCCGAGCCGCCGCCGCCGCCCCCCTCACCTCCTAGCCGATGAAGTTCCGACTATCCGATGCGAACGATGACGACGCTGTAGTGGACGCCTCGGACGCCGCTGCCGCCATCGTGATGCGCAAGCCGCGAAGCAGCCGCTTCCGCGCGCCGAGCGCCGACTCGACGACCGATCCGAGCGACTCGAGCGACGACGGCGGCAGCAGCGCGGAGCGCGCACCCCTGCTGCTGAGCGGTGGGCAGTCACGCGAAGGTGGCTAGACACCCTTCCTTGCTCTCCGCTGTAGTGACGTCGGATAACTGATCACCTCCCCTCTATAGAGCTGCTGCAGCGCGTGGAGCGCATGTGCGAGGCCCGCGCCGTGCGCGCCGTGAGCGCCAGCCGCGCCTATCATCTGCTCTGTGACACGCTGCAGGCGGCGCGCGCCGACGCGGAGGCGAAGCTGCGGCGCGTGGATGCCTCGCAGCACGACGACGCGGCCTTCCAGACCCTCCTGCGCAAGGTGCGCACGAATGCGTCGGTGCGAACTTAGTCGACGACGCTGACGCGTCATGCGTCATGTGTTTGTGAGTCCCCAGAACATTGAAGCGGAGGCCCAGTCACTGCGGTCGCTCTCGCAGCGCCGCGGCCGTGACCGGAGCGTACTTAACGCCGTGGAGCGGGAGCTGCTCGCGTACCAGGAGGCGCTCGCGGCCGCGTCCAAGGCGCAGGCGGAGGCGCGCGCGCGCGAGGAGGCGGTACGGCGGCAGGCGGAGGAAGCGCGCGAAAAGGTGCGGTGATGGCGGTGCGTCACTCATAACCGGATGATGCACCAACCGACTGCTGCCACAGAAGCTGCAGGACGAGAAGGAGCGGGAGGCCGCGCAGCAGGCGAAGGAGGCGGCGCTGCAGGCCGCCGAGACGAGGCGGCGCGACGAAGAGGCCAAAGCCAAGCAGGCGGCCGACGCCAAGCAGAAGGCGGACGATGAGAATCGGCAGAGGCAGCGCGCCGCTGAGCAGCAGGCGCGACAGGCGGCCAAGCAGTTCATCACGGACGCGCAGGCGCGCGTGCGGCGCCTGGACGAGATCCAGGCGCTCTCCAAGCAGATCCTGGACAACCCAGACCCGAGCATCAAGCGCATCCGAGTGGACATCAAGCTTCAGGTGTGTGTGTGCGTGTGCGTGTTTGTTGACCGAGAGTTGCTTAAGGATATGCGGATATATGGATGCAGGCGGGCGCGTGCAACCAGATCTCGGCCGCGCCGTCTGCGATCAAGGGCGTCGTGGACAAGATCAGCAAGCTGCTTCAAGTGCGTGCGCTGAAGCGCTCGTTCTGCTTATTGCTCATGCGCTAACGTGTAATGCGGCAGACCGCCAAAGCCTCGGGCGAGAACTACTTCAAGTACGCGATGGATCTGGTGGCCACGAATCTCGCCAAGCAGGCACGCGTGGCGCTGGACTACAAGTGCGTCGATGTTCGTGTGCATTTCCTGCTGTGCGATCGCCTGCCTCACCACCTCTCTGCCTGCTGCCTCTTGTCTTCCTCTTCTTCTTCTTCTTCCTTCAAGGGCGTGCTACCCCGTCGCACACGTGATCATGATGTGCTGCGTGCGCACGCCAGAGCTCACGGACGTGGTCCTGGGCTACTTCCACAAGATGTGCGTGTTCACAATCCCGCACAACCCGGCGAAGAAAGCGGAGCAGAGCGTCGCCGAGTACAAGATGGCGCTCGGGTTCGAGAGGGCGGTCGGGGAGACGTCGGACCCCGATCAGCTCGAGCATGTTACTGTCTACGCAAAGCGCATGACGATGGTCGTGGCGGTGCTTGCCGCTGTCATGCAGACGTCACCGTACGACGGCAGCCCGCAGCCGGCGGGGCTGAGCATCGGTGACTGCTGGGTGTGGTTGGCGCGGCTGGTGAACGAGCCGCCCCACCTCATGACGGGACCGCTCCTGCTCACGATCCTCGAGGTCGCCGGCTTCGAGCTCCTGCGGCGCTACAGGAATCAGTTTCACAAGTTGCTCGTGCTGATCGCGCGCGAGGTGTGTCCGCACCTGAGCAAGGATGCCAAGACGGGCGCCGCGAACGCCGCCGGGCAGCTCGAGATCCTCATCAACCAGTACCAGGCGAACGGCTGCCGTCTGAACGAGCCGGACGGCCGCAAGCTCGAAGAGACCAAGCTCACACCTGCCGACGAGGATAAGACCGAGAACGACAGCGGCGGTGGCTTTGGCGGCGGCCGA
The DNA here is from genome assembly GCA_023334005.1 of Globisporangium orthogonon. Classification (NCBI taxonomy): domain Eukaryota; phylum Oomycota; class Peronosporomycetes; order Pythiales; family Pythiaceae; genus Globisporangium; species Globisporangium orthogonon. The sequence continues at coordinate 12,814 of JAASFW010000052.1, forward strand.
GGATTCGGAGGCGGCTACGGCGGTCGCGGCGGCGGTCGCGGTGGTGGGCGTGGAGGAGGTCGCGGTCGGGGGCGCTACTGATCTTACAGCACAGCATAGCAAGCCTATCATCACATGGTGAGCAGAGCGCCGAATAGAAGTAAACGTGTTGTTCTCTTTGACTTTGACACTCTCGCATCTACAGACACGTCACCACACGGTGGCAGCGTGCAAGCGAGCAAACGACGGTGTCTACTTGTTGCCGAGCGTGGGCATGACGGTGCCGTACTGGGTCTTCTCGTTGTACTCCCACTGCGCCGTCACGGTCTTGAGCTGCGTGTAGAAGTTAATACCCGCCTTGCCGTAGAAGTTGATGTCGCCGCGGATCGACGCACGCGAGCCCGTGAACGAGAACATCGGGAGCGGCACCGGGATCGGCACGTTGATGCCCACCTGGCCCACGTCGATCTCGTGCTGGAACTTGCGCGCAGCCGCGCCGGACGACGTGAAGATCGACGTGCCGTTGCCGTACGGGTTCTTGTTGATCAGCTCGATCGCCTCTTCCAGCGTGTCCACCGACGTGCACACGAGCACCGGTCCGAAGATCTCCTCCGTGTACGCGATGTTGTCCGTGCTCACATTGTTGAGCACCGTCGGGCCGACGAAGTTGCCGTTCGGGTACTTGGGGACCTTGACGTTGCGGCCGTCGAGCAGGAGCTCGGCGCCCTGGTCGACGCCCGACTGGATCAGGCGCTCCACGCGCTCCTTAGCGTCCACCGTGATGAGGGGGCCGACGTCGGTGCCCGCCTCGAGGCCGCCGTTCACCTTGAACTGCTTGGCCTTCTCCACGATGTCATGCACCCTGTTCAATGTTCGCAGCCACGAGCGGTGAGGAAGCGAACGCCACACCGTCACCTGCACGCATACACGCACGACAGTCCGCTCACGTACCACTCCTTCGTCTTGCCGACGAACACCACGACCGACAGCGCCATGCAGCGCTGGCCAGCCGCGCCGAAGGCGGCGCCCGCGAGCGCGCCGATCGCCTGCTCCTTGTCGGCGTCCGGCAGGATCACGGCGTGGTTCTTCGCGCCGAGGTTCGCCTGCACGCGCTTACCGTTCGCGCTGCCGCGCGCGTGGATGTACTCGCCGGCCTGGTTGCCGCCCACGAACGAGATCGCCTTCACCTCCGGCGCGTCGCAGATGAAGTTCACCGCGTCCTGCAAGCAAGAAGAGTGGTGACTTCCTCGTCTGCTCATTGCTCGACGGTACATGTATGTGCACGTACGTGAGCGCCGTGGATGACGTTCAGGACGCCGTCCGGGAGACCCGCCTCCTTGGCCAGACGAGCCAGGATCTGTGTACCGAGCAATCACCGACCGGCACGAGAAGAAGATCAAGTCAGCAGCTCGCCCACCCGAGTCACCACAGGCAAACTACCGGCAGCCGATTACTACATACCATCGCCGCGCCAGGGTCCTTCTCCGACGGCTTGAGGATGTACGTGTTGCCCGCGACGACACCGACCGGGAACATCCAGAGGGGGATCATGGCCGGGAAGTTGAACGGACAGATGCCGGCGCATACGCCGAGCGGCTGCTTGTACGAGTACGTGTCCAGCGAGTTGGCCAGGTTCTCGAGCGTCTCGCCCATCATGAGCGTCGCGGCGCCGCACGTGTGCTCCACGACCTCTGCGGAGAGAGAAAGAGCAAGAAAGAGCAGCAAGACGCGTCGCCGTCAATGCCTGTGGCTGGGCGCTATCTCATATGGAAAGAAGCATGAGAAAGCGCACCGAGGCCGCGGAAGATGTCACCGCGGGCGTCCGCGAGTGTCTTGCCCTGCTCGCGCGTGATCGACTGCGCAAGCTCCTCCGTGTGCTCGCGGATGAGCTGCTGGAGCTTAAGCATCACGCGCTGGCGGTGCTGCACACCCGTGTTGCGCCACGTCTTGTAGGCGGCGGCGGCGGCGTCCGTGGCTTGTTGCATCTGCAATCCATGCGTGAGCACACGCACTCAGCTCAGCTCTCGTCGCTCGCGGCGCTGCCTGCCTACGGGATGACGTACCTCCGCCTGGGTCGCCTGCGGCACCTTGAAGATCACCTCGTTGGTGGCCGGGTCGCGCAGGTCAATCCACTTGTCCGTCTTGGACTGCACGAACTCGCCGTTGATGAAGAGCGGCACCTTCTCCTGCTCATATCACACAGATCGATGGCGATGAGTGTGAGGCGAGCCTCTCGCACTTGTCACCTTGCGATGTGTGGCGTGTGACGCACCGCGGTGGCCGCCGAGAAGGCGCGCTGCTGGCGCTGAAGGCGCGCGGCGCTGAGCGAAGCGCGGCGGACGAACATGGTAGCGAGCGGGCGGGAAAGTGGCGGGGAGATGACGCGTCGGCGGGAGACGGCGGAAGCGCAAGTGAGTGAGCTGGTGGAGGTGATCTCCCAGATGGAGTGCGGTCTTCATACGCTGCAGTTTGATTCGCTTGCACAACTTCAAGGAAGCCACTAAGTACGATTTGAAATTAGTGACTATATCGAAAACGACATACTGGAGATAGAAAATATTAGTGTTGGAATTTGTAGGAGCGCTAGAATAGTCACGCTCCTTGAACGTCACTGGAGAAACAATGAAACGCAAAAGTACGAATCTCGTCCTCGAGGACATCGTCCTAGCAACACGATAGGATCGGCGGGTTTGGGGACCCCACCTCCGATCGCTACAGGTGAGTGAGCATCAAACTTCAGATCTGAAGCAAGATCGACCTCGCTTCACACAACTGCGTTGCGTGGTTGCGTCGGCGTGAAGATGCTTGATGGAGCGAGGTGAGGCTGTGCAGTTGGTGAAGCAACTGGCCAACCCCTGCTATGGTGGTCTGCATGACTCGAGCTGAAGCCCTCATCGCCATCAACCAACTGTTGAAACAATGGGTCACGCGAATGAAAATCGAGAGGCGGGGTGTGCGTAGCGAAGTGTTGTGAGAGACGCCTTTCGTTCAAGCGTGTTGGCGACGCTGCTCTTGCACACGTCGACGATGACGTGCGGTGTCGGAGCTGCGAATCACAATTCGTTGGCAGGGTAAATGCTGCGTAGTGCTTTAAGGTGTACGTGCACGCAACCACATCTCTCCTTGTTCTCCATACTCTCGGCATCGTGTGCATGCAAATGTCGTTCCGCCACAGGTGACAGGCACGTGGCGTGTGCCAGCACTTGAACCCTTGTCAACCAGTCAGCCAACCAACTGGTTTGGAACGAGATGCGCGGAGATCACATTGCAATGGAAATGGAGGCTCGCGAGGCGCGACTGCTTACTCGCGCGATTTCATGTCAGCTGAGCCGAGGAGAGTCAAGTCGAGACGAGTTGAGTAGCCGAGGAGGAAGAAGTGGTGGCTGGGTTTGCAGAATGGTGTACTTTCACATTTGATCAACTGCTGTGAGCATGAAAGCTTCTGCAAAGTACGACCACCTAACGAAAAGAAAGCGCATGACCTCCTAACAAAAACTTTGCCCGAGTGAACAGCTTCGAACTCGGAATGTGGCGTCGTCCTCTTGCGAGTCGTGGACAAACGAATTTGGCGCGCTTCTCGCTGTTTGGCTGCTGGCTAGCACTGAGAGAGCGGGCAGCGAGTAATGTCTCGAGTGCAGTGTCCTGTGCGTGCGCTCGTGCTCGGCGACAGAGCCAGAGTCGGTGGGCGACACGTAGAAAAGGTCTTGCGCCATTACCTCACGAGCCAAGCGCTACCCTAGGACCGATTGCGTTCGCTGTGCGTTAATCGCTTGACAAAGCTCTGACTTCCTGCGAGCAGCTTTGCTGCGAGAGGTCTTGCTGGGTCTTGCTGTCGCTGGTGCTGGTGTTGGAACTGGTGTTGGTGCTGGAGCTGTCATCCAGGATGTTCCAAGCGTTGTTTGCTTGTTTGTCGTCGTCATTTCGATTATTGAGAAATCGGGAGCGGCACGCAAGCAAGCAGGCGGACATATGGTCAACCTCACTCTCTTCAGTACATTCCAAGACGCAGCAAATGATTCTACTATTTTATCCTGATCGTTGCATTGACATCTTTTATCAGCGATTGCCAGCGTACTGAAACACGCCAACTTCAAGCACCGGTGTTGTCACTTCGTCGACATCGTCGCATGCTTGTCTTGGACCTCCTCCTTCTCCTCCTTCTCCTCCTCCTTCTAAAGTCTCTGTTCGATCTGCCAAGACCTCACTCTCCAATCCTCCGCGTCAGGTCTTCGCTCGCTCCTGAGCTACGAACGACAACCCACACGCGCGACCTCCGAGCGAATTCCTGAGTCCCAAGTTCCTAAGCATGCGCGTGTTCGCCCCCAGCGTCGCGACCTTCGCGCTACTCGCGCTCTCGGGCGTCGTCGAGGCGCTCAACGTCAAACTGCACGGCCTCAACTACAACTCGCGTCGTGGGCCGGATTGGGCGCCCGACGCCCAGCGCTGCAAGACCGAGTCCGAGATCGTCGCTGACATGCAGGCCATCAAGGGTATCACCGAGAGCGTGCGCATCTACAGCCTCGTGGATTGCAACCAGGGTATCCCTGTGGCGCGTGCCGCCAAGGCCGCTGGGCTCAAGCTCGCGCTCGGCATCTGGACGGCGAAGGACGAGAACCAGCTTAACGTGGAAATCGACGGGCTCGGCCGACTCATCGACGCCGGGCTCTTCGACAGCAACATCTCGGGCCTCCACGTTGGCAGTGAGGCCATTTATCGCAAAGACTACTCAATCGACGTGGCCATCGCGAACCTCAACAAAGTGCGCAGCTATCTGCGCAACCGCGGCATCTCGGTGCCGATGACCGTCGCGGACGTCGTGGACTCTTACACGCAGTATCCGGAGCTTGTCGACGCGGTCGATTACATCTCGATCAATCAGTTCTCGTTCTGGGAGGCCGTCGATATCAGCGAGGGCACGGCGACGATGCTCGACCGCATCAAGACGCTGCGCGTACTCGCGGCGCAGAAGGGCAAGAAGGTCGTGATTGGCGAGACGGGCTGGGGCGCTCAGGGCAAGGACGACAAGGCGAGCATTGCGTCGCCGGAGAACCAGGCGCGGTTCTTCCAGGACTTTTACCAGATGGCCCGGGCGCACGGCTTCGCGTACTACTGGTTCGTGGCGTTCGACTCCAAGTGGCGCGTGCAGAACGGCGACCACGAAATCGAGGGCTACTTCGGCATCTACGATGAGGACACGCGCGCGATGAAGGGCAACTTCCAGGCCCTGTCGATTGGCGCGCCGCGCGTCGAGAAGGTTGTACGCAACGTCGGCACGCAGCTGCTGCTGACGCAGAACGACCGGGCGCTGAGTATGAGCGAGGATGCGGACGGCGCGGACGAGTGGCTGCTGGCAGAGCAGCAGACGTGGTACTACGATGTGACCACGAGCACGCTGCGCTCCAAGGGCAATGACCGATGCCTCGACACGTACCAGCCGTACGACGGTGGTGAGGTGCGGCTCTACGCATGCCTTGACGGCGAGAAGAACCAGAAGTGGACGTTCGACGCGGCCACCAAGCGCCTGCGCCACGCCACGTACACGGCGTTCTGTCTCGACACGGACCCGGCGGCGGGCAACAAGCTGCAGATCTACGGCTGCTCGGAGAACAACAAGAACCAGCAGTGGGAGCTCGAGACGCCCGGCCAGGGTCCGTCGCCGACTGTGGCTCCGTCGCCGACGGTGACGCCAGCTCCGACTTCGACTCCGACTTCGGCTCCGGAGCCGCCAGCGCCGGTCTCGGATGGCTCGGTGCGCTTTTTCACGAAGGAGTCGACGTCGACGCACTACGCGCAGCTCGTGCGTGTTGACGGCGAGGTAGGCATCGGCTACGGCGCGAGCGGTGTGGCGAACTCGCAGTGGTGGTATCGCCCGGGCAACAGCAACCTCGTGCAGGCCAAGGACTCGAACTTGTGCCTGGACGCGTACGAGCGCTGGGATGGCGGCCGCGTGCACGTGTGGGAGTGCAACCCAAACGAGCCGAACCAGCAGTGGATGCTGGACGCGGCCACAGGGCAGTTGCGCCACCTCACGCACCAGGGCTTCTGCCTCGACGCGGATCAGACGAGCGGCAAGGTGTCGCTCTACTGGTGCCACCTGAGCAACAACAACCAGGTCTGGCGCATGGTCTCGAACGTGGCCAAGGGCGTGCGCCTTCACAGCGAGGTCACGAGCGATGCCGTGCTCGAGCCGACGGACCAGGACACAGTCGTGGGCGCGCGCTCCAACAACCGCGACACGCAGCAATGGTTCTTCGACGCCGCCGCCAAGCGCCTCGTGTCCAAGTGGCGCAACGAGTGTCTGGACGCCTACGAGGGCTGGACGGGCGGCCGCGTGCACACGTACGCGTGCATTGACGGCGAGGAGAACCAGACATGGACTTACAATGCCGCCAAGTTCGCAGTCAAGCACGCCAAGCACGCGGGCTTCTGCCTCGCCTACAACGACATGAACAACAAGGTCCTGCAGCTCAAGGCGTGCGACGACCAGGACGAGACCCAGCGCATCCGCATCAACGCCGCCTAAGGCGCTTGGTGTCCGCCTACCCTTGTAGAGCTACGTGCCACCTAATCCATCAAGAGAGGAGGTTCGACCATCTCTCCATTCGTTCGTCCTGCGTATATCCATCTATTGCTTGACTGCTCGTCTCTTTCTCCTCACGGCTTCGTCTCTTCCTCGTCGTCCTCGTCTTCGCTCTCACTTCCGACCTCTTCGCTATCATCGTCCTCGCCGTCATTCTCTTCTCCTTCTTCGCCTCCTGCGGTCAGCACGCCGAGCGCCTCGAGATCCGCTCGGTACTTGGCAACCTCTTCCGCGTACCGCTGGCCGTGTCGGATGTGGCGCAGCCGCAGCCCGAGGTTGAGCCCCCACGCGGACTGCGGGAACGGCGGCTCGCTCGGCACGACGAAGCCCAAGTCCATGCCCGCGCAGCTGCCGCCATGCTGCCCCGCGTACGCGCGGAAGGACTCAAGCAGCACCTCCCGCCAGTACGCGTCCTGAAACAGCGAGAGCCCTTCCTTCGCGGCAGCGGCGTCCGGCCGCTGACGCTTCTGGCTCGCCAAGCGGCCCTCCTTCGTCTGGAACGGCAGCAGCCCGGCGTCGCGCCGGTTGTAGCGCTGCAGCCACGCCCCAAGCTTGAAGCCGTGTGCGGCGACGGGCCAGCGCGGGTCTGCGCTCGGCACGACGAACTCGCGGGGCACCTCGACGCCAGCACCATAGATCTGCGCGAAGATCTCGAGGTATGGCTGCACGATGTCGCGGTTCGTGGCCTCCGTCGACTGGTTCAGGCGCCAGACGAAGCCCAGCTCGACGAGCCGCTCGCGGTGCTCCTCGACCTGCTCCGCGTGCTGCTTGCGACTGCGGATGTTGCGGATGATGTGCCCGAGCTTGATGCCCCACGCGCGGCGCGGCCACGCGGCGTCCGACGGCACCACGAAACCCTGTGGCACATTGCAGTCGCCGTACTGCTGCGAGTAGACCTCGAGCGCCGGCAGCACTTTTTGCACGAACGCGCTCTCAAGCACGTTGAACGAGAAGCCCATGGCGTCGAGCTCCTCGAGCACGTCCTGCACGTCGGGCGACTCGCGGCCGCCGCGACGCAGCAGAGACACTTGCTTCCCAAGGCGGTAACCCCACGTGTGCACGGGCCACGTCGGGTCATTCGTCGGTACCTGGAACATCTGCGGCACGTCGCAGTGGTCATGCACTTCGTAGAAACGCTGGAGCGCTGGCAGTAGCTGCTTCGACCACTTGCCGAAGAGCACATCCCAGCGGTATCCGAGCTCCTTGAGCCGCGCCTTGTCGTCCGCCAGCACGTTCATGAACACGCCGCTCGTGTTGATGCTCTGCACGACGAAGCCGAGCGGCGTGCCCCACGCCGACTCCGGCCACGGCGTCGCGCTCGGCACCACAAAGTCCGCGGGCACGTCACCGTGGCCGTGCTCGCGTGCGAACGCCTCGAACGCTGGCAGCATGCGCTCGCGCCACACGCGCGCGGCCAGTTGATCGTCGTGAAAGCCAAGCGCTTCGAGCTCACTTTTGTGCGCTGGCGACAGGTCGTCCTTGTCACCTTGGCGGAGGAGCGCGACGGTGCGACCAAGCGTGAAGCCCCAGCTTTTCTCTGGCCAGCGCGCGTCGCCTGTAGGCACGACGAACTTGTCGGGAACGTCACTGTGACCAAAGATGGCGCGAAAGGCCGCGAGTGCTGGCAGCGCGAACACGGCGCGCTTCCAGTCCGTCTCGCTCCAGATGAAGCCGAGCGCATCGAGCTCCGCGATCTGCTCGGGCAGCAGCGAGCGATGCTTCTCGCGGCGCAACAGCTGGCAGTGGCTGCCGAGCTTGAAGCCCCACGTGGAGCGCGGCCAGCGGTCGTCACCCGATGGCACGTCGAAGGCCTGGCGCACAAAGAGGTGGCCCTCGAGCGCGCGGAAGGCGAGCAGCGCTGGCACGATCTGCTGCTCCCAGACGTACGTGCGCCAGTCGTCGTACGGGAAGCCGATGCCCTTGAGCAGCGAGCGCTTGTACTCGCCGCAGCGTCCGCGCGTGAAGAGCCGCAGGCGACGTCCGAGGTCCATGCCCTGTACCTCCGGGGGCCAGCGGGCGTCGTCCGCAGGCACGACGAAGTCGTTTGGCACCGAGAAGTGGCCCTCGAGCGCGTGGAACGTCTGCAGCGCGCGCAGGAAGAGCGCGTCCTTCATGGGCTTGGCGGGCGGAGTCGCCACAGAGCAGAGCGCGCGTGCGCGCGGGGCGCAGGCCGCGGGGCCAGCACGGACGAGCGCCCGCGCCATCCGATTCATCATCCTCACAGCTCTTGACGCTTGATTGACTTGCGAGCCAATTAATTCACCGGACTTTGGCCACTAAGAGAGTTAAAGATTCCCACAAAACTTACGCTATTTACTCACTGCGCCGACGCTCGACCAATCATATCAATGCATAAGTCGTTTGAGCCAATCGCTGGATCACATATCTTTTTAGCCAATAGTACGCAAAACCTTTTTAAGTAGATACCATACGCTTGATTTGAATAAAGTGATCGGACTTAGGTGAATCGATAACAAGTTGGCCAACAACGGCTGATCAAGTATGGTAGTAGCATTTCGAGAAGCGCAGCGCGAAGTCAGCCCTCCGCTGCTCGACATGACTCGGCTCAGCGCAGCTGGCATGTGATGCTCCTTGTAAGCAATCGCATTGCGCAGCGAGTTTCTCTTTCCACTGCGACCTTGTTCGTTTTCGCAAGCCGATCTGGCTACGCTCTGTCACAATGGCTCTCACTCGCTCGACACGCGATGGGTTCGCTGGTCTGATTCGCTCTTGACACTTGGCTCGTTCGTGTCCTCAGTGCGGGTTCGTCGACACTCCTTCGGTCTACAAGAGACCTCTCTTTCTCTCTTTTGTTCGCTCGCTCGCCTGCCTGTGCGAGCAGTGAGAACCGCTCTGGTTGCTCCAGGTTAGCAGGCAATAGCTCGCGCTTCGAAGTTGCCGGCCAACCGATGCCCAAGTCACCCAGGAGCTCCGATCGCGTGAAACATGCGAAATTGCCGCCCATCCACGAGCTGCTCCGCACAACTCGTGCAAGCGCGCGCGCACACGCGCGACGGCTTCTCGAGCTCTCGTTCGCCTTGGATGCCGCAACGCATCTGCTTTATCTTTCTCATCAGATTCATCAACAACTGGCGGTCCCGGCGATGCGAGCTGCTGGATCTGCCTGCAAGCGCTTGTCGTGCTCACTGTGCAGACAACTTCAAGCGCGCAAGCTCCACGACCGACCCGGTTCTGACCGGCCCGCTTGCTTCTTCTCTGGCAACCAAGGCTTGATGCGCGCTCATCGACCACGATCTCGTCACCCCCAGCGCTCGATCCTCGCTGCCAAACCACTCGTTGCGGCCCCGAGCTCGCTCTCGCGTAGTACTTGCACCTTGCACTTGCACCATAGAGCTTGCAGCTTGCTCATTCCGGAATCTGCTCCACACCAGATACTGCTGACAGCAAGCAACCATGGTGTCTTCCTTGCGCACCGCTACGCTCCTCGCGGGTCTGCTGACGATCGCTGGCATGCCGTCGCAAGCTCGTTTTCTGCGCCAGGAAGCCTCGGACTGTGTTCCGCTCGGAGGCACCGCCACGGCATGGGACGCAGTCACCAAGTGCACGGACTACTATGCCGGGTTCGTCAACTCGGACGCGCGTATCGCCGAGGGCTCGGCGTCCGTCAAAGTCACGACCACCGCAGACTCGGTCGCGTCCTTCGAGGCATGCGCGCTCAACTGCTTCCTCAAGAAGAAGTGCCAGTGGTTCAAGGTCACGAGCGCCGCCGACGGCTCCGCCAAGGCTTGTTCGTACTACCAACACCTGGCGCTCGCACCAACGTCGGCGACATCGACTGCCGCAGCCACGACCGTCAGTCAGTTCGGCTTCGTGCTCAGCAGCGACGGAGACTTCCTCAACCAGAACATCGTGGACAAGACTGGTATCTACCAGCTCGGCGGCTTCAGCTTCTACAAGACAGTTGACTCCGCGAGCAAAGCAGTGTCCATGTACGTCTCGAGCTCGAGTGCAGTGTGCGCCGCCGTGCCGCTCACGCTCTACCGCGCCTTCGCGACCACGTACCAGACGGCCGACATGCTCAAGAAGGTTGCTGCCGGCACGATCATCAACTCGATGGACGCGCGCTTTACGCTCGACAACTTCCTCACGTCGCTCAAGCAGGGCACGAACTTCGCGGTGAGTGTTCCCACGGACGACGTCGAGATCAACTCGTCAGGCAACGTCGTGCGCTCGGGCAAGGCTGGCCCAGTCTTCGAGTACCGCCTTGACACGAGCGGCCGCGTCACCCGTGTCAAAAGCAGATACACCTCTGCCAGTCTCCTGCGCAAGGCCGGCGACCCGAATGCCAACACCGCCGGCACGACCGTACGCAACCAGTACTGCGTCGCGGCCTACCAGCAGCGCTACAACGTCATCCAGCAGCTCACAGACGCGACGACGGCCGGCATGGCATTTCAGGCTGGGCATATGATGGGCTGTCAGTTTTCCAACCCGAACGGGTTCTTCAACTTCGTGCCGCAGGCTGCGAGCTCGAACGCGCTCAACGGCTGCTGGTACAATACGGAGCTCTCGACCGCGCGGCTGCTCAAGATGGGCTGCCAGGGCGACATGCAAGTGCAGAACACGTACTTCAGCAAGCAGGGCGACATCTCCGAGATCACCTCACTCGCGGGTCCGCTGCTGAACGTGAGCGCGGCAGCAAAGTTCTACACCAGCGCAGGCAGCAACAATGCGCTTGCGGTGCACAAACCCTGCGGGTTCTTTTACCGTCCCGTCAAGATGTCGCTCGATTTCACGATCAGCGGCGCTGACGCCTCGAGTCGCTGCGCGCTGCCGCTCGAGACAATCCTGTCCAAGGGCGGCAAGTTCTTCACTGTGAACGCCGCGACAGGAGGCTTCGCCATCACGCGCGCGTTCGCGCAGTGGGCGTACGAGACACCGCAGTTCTACCGTCTGCGCGGCATGGCTGCGGCGGACTTGCGCATGAACCAATGCTACGCTGAGACCGGCACGCTCGCGACCGCCATGACGTTCACAGGCGACTTCGACCGCGCGTTCCTGAAAGTCAAGGCGAGCGCCGTGACATCCGTGGCCACTGCCACGTGTGTATCGACGGCTACAGATGGCACGCTGCAGGTTGGCGCATGCAGCACGACATCGGCAGGGCACCGCTGGACGGCACCAGCATCGACGATGATGACCAACGGCGGCACGACATGCATCCACACAGTCGTAGACGCGGCGTGCGTGACGCCAGAGTTCCGCTACACCAAGTCGGTCGTCACGTTCAGCAGCAGCTCTGGCGCGGATGTGACGAGCGGCGACCAGCTCGTGGATGGCCAGGTGTTCGTCGGCACCAAGTGTCTCGCGCAGGAAGGCACCACGCTGGTGTTCAAGGCGACGAACAGCTGTCTGACGCTCCAGGCGACGTACACGCTCGACACGAGCTCCATCGACGACGACGATGACGACGCGTAGGAGGTTCCGATGAGGATACCTGATGTGTAGCTATGTCTCGTTAAAATAGAGGTAACGATTTTGTCTGCGCATCCATTGGTACAATAAACGTAAACAGGTAGATCGCGATTCATTCGTTTGACTGCAAGTCACAGTTCACGCAAGACTTAGCCGCAAGACCCATTCTGTTCGAAGCGATAGAAAAGATCCACAAGCTGAACCCGTGAGAGGGCCTTCTTCACCCAAGTTCGTGGTGGTCACACTTGAGCGACGTTTTCGACTGCAAGCAACTCATGTGACGAGCGTCGCATCTCACCCGGCTAGAGGAAGTATAGGCATGTGTGCATGTGTGCGAAATAACTAAGGTTGCCGGTAGCTGCTTCCAGCAGCTGCACTCACTCGGCGAACGAGGTTCGCTCGAAGGGGTGAAACCCAAACTAGATGTGCATTCGGAAAGTTATCTGCCCTTTTGCGCATACTCAGTCCTAGATAACGCCAATCAGGAGCCAGTTCACCTGACTTGCCCCAGCGTGAAGAAACTAAGCACAAGCTAACCTCCCGCTTGTCATTTTTTAGTTTCGCGTCATGTTTTACGCGCGTCATAATTCTCACCATAATCCAGTGAGCTAGGGTTTGGACAAGCTGCCCGATTTTTCATTATTACAGATAGGTGCTATCTACATACGTAAACCTATCCTTGCGCTGACGTGAACTCTTCCGCTGTGCCTGGCCTACTCTCTCTCTACCCCTAGGTCCCACGTAATCCCTATCCCTGTGCTGACGTAAACCCCTCCCTTCGACTCGAAAAATCCCTACACATGTGGGTGTATTCGATATTCTTCAAGGCATTTGCTGTCGTGCTGCCGTGTGTACCTCGAAGACGATCATGGCCGCTACCTACCACCTGCGCGCCGAGCTGCGCGGCCACGACGGCGCTGTACGTACCCCCCCTCTCTCTCTCGCTATGTATACAGCGTATGCTAAGCGGCGTGTATTTCCATCTACCTTACGTATAGGTGCGCGCGATCTGCGCGCTCGAGAACGATGTGGTGCTCACAGGCGCCATGGACGCGACTGCACGAAGCTGGCTACCGAGCGCGTCCGGACACGAGTACGAGCCGCTAGAGGCTGCGACGCTCTTCGGGCACGAGCACTGGGTGACGGCGGCCGTGCGCCTGCCCGGCGGCGGTTTCGCCACGGGCTGCATGGACAAGAAGGTGCGGCTCTTCAGCGCCGACGGTGCGCAGGAGGCCGAGCTCGCCGGGCATGAGGGAGGCGTGATCTCGCTGGCGCTCTCCGCGTGCGACCGCTGGCTGCTCTCCGGCAGCTGGGACGGCTCGGCGCGCGTCTGGGACCTGCAAACACGCGCGTGCGCGCACGTGCTCGAGGGCCACGAGAACGGCGTGTGCGTGCTGGCGCTGCCTGACGGCTCGATCGTCACAGGCTCGACGGGCCGTCAGGTGGGCAACACGGTCGTGGACTTCCAGCTGCGCTTCTGGACGCGTGACTTTGTGCTCGCGAAGCGCGTCGCTGACCACGACGGTCCCATCCGGCAGCTTGCGCTCGTGCCGTCGCTCGGTGGCTTCGTCAGCTGCTCGAACGACGGGACGATCAAGGTGCGCACGCTAGATGGGACAGTCGTGGCGACCATGGCGCACCCGCTGAACGCGGAAGGCAAGCCGGGCTTCGTGCTCGGCGTCGCGGTGCTGCCGGACGGCCGCCTCGTGTCGGCGAGCGAAGACTGCACCGCGCGCGTGTGGGCGCCTGACGGCGCGCTGTTGCAGACGATCGAGCACCCAAGTGGGCTCTGGTGTGTCGCGAGCCTCGGCACGAACGGCGACTTCGCCACGGGCTGCGACGACAAGGTCGCGCGCGTCTTCACGTCGGACGCCACTCGGGCAGCGCCGCCGGCCGCGACCGCCGACTTCGAGCAGGCGGTGCGTGACGCGCGCCTCGTGCGCGAGCGCGGACCGAGCGGCGTGGAGGTCGATAGGCTGCCCGCGTACGAGCGCCGCGGGCAAGTGGTCGGCAAGTCCGACGGCCAGATCCAGATGTTCAAGAAGGGTGCGACAGCGTGGGCGTGCCAATGGAGCGGCCCGTCACAGACGTGGCTCGATGTACGCCGACCGCTCTTGGCATTTAGCAGCGCTAGTAGAGTGGATGTGGTGGTGATGATGACGTTATCCACTATTTTCTTCTAATGCGCAGATCGGCGAGGTGACGGGCACAGGCGGCAGCGGCGGCGTGGTCGACGGCACGGCGTTCGACATGGTGATCCCGGTCGAGATCGAGCTGCCGGGCGGCGTACAGAAGCTCGAGATCGGGTACAACCAGGGCGAGAACCCGTTCACGGTGGCGCAGCAGTTCATCGACAAGCACATGCTGGACCAGGCGTACCTGCGCGAGATCGCTGACTATATCACGCAGCGCTCGAGCGACTACCGGCCGCCTGTGCTGGGCAACAACGAGTCCGTGGACATTGACATGGCGGAATCCAGCGCTTCTGCGGCTGCGGCACCGACGTACAAGTACTTCCCTGCGAGCGGCTACAATACGTTCGAGGCGACCAAGATCGGCAAGCTCATGAGCACGCTGCGCCAGTTTAACGACCAGCTGCAGACTACTGAGGTGCGTTGCGTTGCGTTGCGTTGCGTTGCGTTGCGATCCGCTTTGGCACCGGCAGATCCTTATGCAGACCTCCTTGTGTGTCGCAGAACGAGAAGAGCGCAGTGGCGCTGTCGACCACTGATCTGATCGCGCTGGAGCAGGTCGCGAGCGTCGTTCAGGAGACGGCGTTTTACCACTCGAGCACGTTCTCGACGGCTGAGATGCGCGCGCTGAAGGCGCTGGTGCTCCAGTGGCCGGCGGAGCTCGTCTTCCCGGCGCTGGACCTGCTGCGACTGGTGCTGGTACACCCGCAGGGCCCGGTGGCGCTTGGCGAAGCTGCACTGAGTGAGTTAGTGGGGCGGATGCTGCAGCTGGGGCTGCAGACGACAACTGCGACGGGGGAGGAGATGCCGGCGGCAACGCGAATGCTGGCGCTGCGCGTGCTCGCTAACATGTTTTTGCACGACGTCGGCCGCAAGTGTGTGCTTGCGCGGAAGAGCGAGGTGCGGCGACGTCCTGGTGTCTTTTTTCTCGGCAGGCTCGTGTGAGCACATCCGTTGACAGTGGTGGGATGGACGCACGCTGCAGGTGCTGGCGAAACTGCAGGAGTTCGTCGTATTCCGGCAGAAGACAGTCGCGCTGAGTTTGGCGACGGTGCTGCTCAAGTACGTGGTGTCGTGTGGCTGGCGATCAAGTGAGGATGAGAACGTCACTGAGTCTGCTTCTTGTTCTGTTCGCTGCAGCTTCGCGCGCTTGCACATCGAGAGCCCGCACGCACTGACGCAAGACGACGTGGTGACCGTCGGCTCGGTCGCCGCGGCGCTGCTCAACGGCGCGTTCTCGGTCGAGGAGCTCGGCGACGACACCGTTCTCCGCGCGCTGGTTGCGATTGGGACGCTGGTATGTGTGAAATATTCCGTGTGTTCATGTATAGGTGATGGAGAAGACTGAATTGTAGGTATCTATGCGTGTGTGCCTGGCTCCACAGGCGCTTGGAGCCTACCCCGAGGCGAAGCAGGTGCAGGCGGTGCACCTGAACATCTTCCTTGGCGTGAAAGGCGCGTCGATAACGTCCCCGCCCGTGAAGGAATGTCTCGAGGAGCTGCAGCTGGTGCTATCGGTAGGTTCCGAGTCTATCGATTTGTAAGTGGGGTGGATGAGCGAGATGACTGATCACCTGCGACGGCTTCGCTCCTTGGTTCGTGGTTCTGTCTTCAGTGATGATGAGGAGGAGAGAGATAGTAAGAGGTGTGTCGAGCAGAAAGATGTATGTGTAGTGCACTAAAGAAGAGCAACCGCGTCGTGGACGGTATCGGCTGGTGTTGCTTACTTCTGAGCGGCGATGAGAAGAGAGGTTACGGTGTGTGGTGGAAGCAGGGTGTTGTCTGCAGGAGGAAAAGCGAGCGAGTGTGTTGGTTGGCTCATGGGCTGGCTGTGTAGTGGACTGGTTCGTTCGTTCGTTGGTTGGACGCGGAGGTCGGAATGCTTTCGGCGGCGCGGTCTTCGTTCGGACGCTTTCGCTTCAGCAGCTAAATAGGATTCTTTAGGGCCACTCACACAGACACGGATATGGATGCTGGTGCCTGGAGGCGATGCGGAGCTGAAGGAGACGTTGCAGCGGCGAGCACTTGGCGACTTGCATGAGGGACTTGGAAGTGTGTTTGTGTGTTTGTCTTGTGTCTTTTTGTCGCGTTTTTGTCGAGGATGTTCAGGCTCGCGGGAGACAAGGAGCAGGTGGGCGGGCGGGCGAGAAATGCATGTACGGAGGACGGATACGCACGAAACTGGAAGCGGTGAAGCAGGCAACTTGCGATCGTCGCCCGCTTCTTTTCTTCACGGACTAGTGTAGCTCGCGGCACGTCCAACCGAGCCCACCATGAGGTCTCGGAAGCGCAGGCGCAGCGGTGAAGACACGTCCAGGCTTCGACGGCAGAAGTATTCGAGCGAGGACGCGGTGGCATTCCACGACGGCGATGACGAATGCGAGTGGCTCGACCCCGGGTCGGTTCCCCCCGAGCGCGAGCGCGCGCGACTGCCTCGCACTGCGACGGAGCGAGGGATCGTGATGGAGTCGCTCCGGAGCGACGCCGGGCTCCCGAGCATCATCGGGTAGTCCTGCTTGAGCGCAGCCGTGTCCCGCCCGAGCGAAAAGGACTTGGCGCGCTTTGCGAGCGGGCGGATGCGCCCCGCCGGGCCGATTGCCGTGTCGTCCATGCACTTGCGTTTCCGCCGATCGCCCGAGTCGAAGGGCTCCGGGCCGCCGCACGAGAACATGTCGGTCGCAGGCGGAGTGAGGCCGCCCGAGTGCCGCGGCGGCGGCGCGGAGATCGAGCGCAGCAGTTTGGGGCACAAGTCCCGCAGATCGTCGTCGTCGTCGTCGTCATCGTCGTCGTCGTCGCGTGAGTGGAGCAGACCCGCGACAGGGTTGGGCGGGCGCGGGTCCGCAGTAACCACCGAGTCGAACGTGATCCGGCGCGGATTGACGGCGCGCGTCTCGAAAGATGCGAGCGACGTGAACTGCGTCTCGCCATCCGCGTCCTGCTCGTCGAACGGGAAGATCATCTCTTCCTCCTCGACGCCTCGCTCTGCATCTCTGTGGCTGCGCTTGCTCATGAGCGAGCAAGCGAGCGAGCGAGTAGATAGGTGTGGTGTGGTGTTAAGACAGTTGGTGGCGGCTAGAGGGGCTCGAAGGTTCGAGACAGGAGCTTGTCGCTTGAAGGTTGAGTGGGAGATTGAAGGTTGGAGCTTGAAGATTGAAGACTGAAGACTGGGACGGCAGGAGACAGAGGGAGTGACTTGGATGTGTTCTTGAGGGTGCTAAACCGAAGCTGCTGCCGGTTTCCTGTGCTCCAGTCGATTGCCTCGCGTGAGTGTCGCGAGCCATTTCGCGCACAAATATTCATGCAAGAACGCACTTGCTGCGGGTCGTCAGCGGCCGCTCGTGCTTCGAGCAACTCAGGCAGCAGGCGGCGGGCAAGTCGAGTCGAGTCGAGTCGAGTCGAGTGGCAGGCGCGCGCGCGCGAGCGAGGGGCGGAGGGTTGAGACGAGCTCTTCCTTGGACGGCGTCCAATTGGAGAGTGAGCGAGTGAGAGCTCGAGGAAAAGTGAGATTATTCGTGATATTTCATTAAAAAAAGAGAAAACCGAAAACGACTTCTGTTGCTGTTGTTGTTAGCAAAGCTCCGAGGCGATCAATTGGAGAGGCTGGGAGCTTGATAGGGAGGATAGCCTCCATCGAGCTACTGCTGCTGTTGCTACTGTTGCTACTGCTGCTGGCAGTTGCCTAAAAGGGCTGAAATCCCAAGCAACTTCGCCGTTCGCTCAGGAGCAGATCTCAGCACCAACTAACCGTCTCAACCAGTAAAGATCGCTGTACTCACAGGGTAGCATCCTAGCAGGATGCGGCGCTGTCTGATCGTGAGATTTCGAGAGCTGCCACCGCCCAGAAGTTACTGTGACGCCAGCGCTTTTGTTGCTTTCTACGCGGGTGAGCGATGGTCACGCGTGGACGCTCGACTCGACTTGAGTGACTCTCCCCTCACTCAACTCGATCCAGAGACACATGCTCGTCTTTTTGCGACCTGGCAGACACGGCTTCTCCTTTATCTTCTCAGCAAACCTGCAAAGCGACGGCGGATCTTGGAAGGAACGAAACATTCGCACTTTGTATGCCGCAGGTGCAATTGCGGCGAGTCCCACGCGCGCACAAGTGAGCGAGCACGGCTTTGGGCACTTTCCTATCGTTTTTTGCCTAGATCTGAGTCATCTTGGACAGAGTTCGCAAGTGCACAAGAGCGGCGAGTGCAGCGCATTTGCAAACTGTTTGTAGAGGGTTTACAACTTCGCGGGCTCTCCCAGCAGCGCCGCTTTCCTTCTCTGCCCGCGTACTAGTAGTCGATTGAGCTGGCAGCCAGCAGTGCGCGAGAGTGAAGACAATCAAGCGACTGACTGCTACTCCTTGCTGCTTCCACTTGTCCATGCGCTGACTCACCAGCTAAAATGCTCTGCAGTTGCTGCAGCCTCACCTCTTTACTTTGATGCATGTCAAGCGTGACGTATCTTTTAGAGAAAGTTCGCACTATTCGTGCCTCCCATTGGCTGCAACTCTCTGGATTGCCCAGAAATGGTCCATTTAACCTATCCAACTTAATAGAGATAAATCAAATCAGTTTCCCTCGAGAGCTTGAAACGACGCCAAACCGCCATCGCTCCTGCCAGCTGGATGACGCAGCCGTCGTTGTCACCTCCACTACTGCCGCTCACAGAGCTGCCTGTGCGCCTCGGACGCGTGCAGACGCTGCAGGAACACTTTCAGGTGACCACACCGCATGGAGCACTCACCAGATCGCTCTTCGACGGCGTGCGTGGTTGCTGCTTCAGTATGCACTTGCAAGACCCCAATGTCCTCGTGGTTGGAGGCGAGAGAAACACAGTGAGCGCACCAGTCGTGCTCGCGCATCTTGTGTTCCGCAACTTCTACGCAGCGTCACTGCGTCTTGTGCAGATGAACCGCGATGGCTCATTCGCCGTGCTACTGGAGGAGCATCAACTCATGCAGCATGCACACTATGAGGACGACGCGCAAGCCTGGCACGCCGTGGCGCTCGATAAGGTCAGTGCTACATGAATGATGCCTATCTCCTGGTACTGAAGTTTAACGAGCCGCGATATGTGTGTGGCGATCGCGACAGGTTGATATGAGCAAGCTCGAGAGCTTTTGCGTGTACTTGTTCCAGCCGTCGCCGCTCTGGGAGAAGTGGGAGATACACAACCTCAAGCTCTACTGTCAAACAAGAGCTGCTTCAGCGCCCGCGGCATTGATAGTGTCGGCAAGTGAGGAAGACCGCAGGGTTGAGCGCAGCCCAACGTTCGCTGGTATGCACACCTCGACACGACAGACGTCGATTTCTGCAAGCAGTTCTCCTTCGTCTGCAACTGGTGGTGATCGCTTCGCAAAGCGTTCGTCACGGACTGCGCTCGCATCTTACATTGGATCTAAAGACGTACAAGAGAATGCGGCGCGGTGCCTATCAATCGCCGCTCGACTTCGTGTCTTGCTGCACGCGAGCAACCAGCAAACGTGAGCACAACGTTCACTTCATAGCAGCTACGCAACCTGAACATCAATCAACTGTTTGTCCACTAAGACACAGCCTCACTCTTCTTCTTCTACACCTCCCTTCTCACACAAGACTCTTCTTTGCGACAGACTTCAGCTGCGCGATCTCGCGCCGACGCACATGATACATCGACGAAGAAACTGTTTCGGTCAGGAAGAGCGAGCATGCGTCGTTCGCTGTCGCCCGGACGATGTTCTCGAAGCGCAGTCCGTGCACTTGTTTCGGACTCCATTGGTCTTGCGTCGTCTCGATTGGTCCACTTCGGTGCTTGCCTCGCTTCTTTCGTTTCTTTGTCTGCGCCAGCGCTCCACCCGAGCCGCGTCCCCACGCGAATACCTTGCCATGCGCAGTCACTGCGAGCGAATGCGCGCCTCCACACTCGAGCTGCCGCATTTCGATCCCCGCGAGCATGACGATTGGCGTGGGGTTCTCGAGAAAGCGGTACGTGGTGTCTGTGAGTGCCTCGTAACCGTGTTGGAAGATGTCACTTGGGCTCGGGCCGACGCCAAGACGACCATTCTGCGCACAGCCCCACGCGTAAGTGGTGCCCCCTGGCCGAATCTCGAACGCGACCTCGGCCACCAGCTCATAGTTCGAGCCGTCTCTGCTCAGCAGAGGCATGTATTTCTGGCAGAGCGTCATATGGCTCGCGGCGCGAAGCCGCGCGCCTTCCTCGTGTGAGATCATTGCGATCAGCCGGTCTTCCACGCGCTTCTGGGGCTGAGCACTCGTGAGATCGTCTACCGCAAGCGAGTCGGACGAAGTCTGCGCGCGATGGAACACCGGGGCGCCTTTCGTCTCGCCGTCCATCTCCACTGACTCGGAGTCCTGGATGAGGATCACGCCCGATGCGCCGTTTGCGAGCGCGCAGTTCACACGGGCACTGAGTGTGTCAACACGCCTGAAGCACCGCGCAGTCCACATAGGGCGAGATACAAAGCGAGGCGATACCGACCGATGCATTGAGGGCGACACTGCTCCTGACGCAGAAGATACCTCGTTATCGCTTCTGTCTTGCGGGGACGCGAGCATGCGCTCGAGGAGTTCGTGAAGCGATGTCTTGTTGCCGCGAGAGATGCAATCTTGGCCGTAAGCGAACGTCGCGAGCGCGAACCTGTTGATCATGAGCACCGGGATGTAGACGCCGGAGTCATCTTCAAACTGGAGCTCGAACGGCTCGACGTTGAAGAGATCGAGTACGATGAGTACCGCAAGCACGCCAGACTCTTGGGCCGCGAGCACGCGCGTTCTCATTTCACTCACAATCAGTTCGCTGAGCGCGGACGCTGCCATGGCTTCATCGTCATCGCTGTCTTCGCTCTGTCTATCAAGTCCATCAACAGACGAAGGAAGGCACGAGGCGTCGAACTCGAGGATGAACAGACTGTTTTCCTCCGTGACGATCGACAGGTGCTTCCTCTTCTTGCGCTGGATCTTGGTGAGCTTGGCGTCTTCCATGCGCGGATGGAATGCGTGCACTGCGAAGCCGCGTTTGCGGATCGTGCGCATCGCGGTACTGGAGCCGTAGACTAGGAACTCGACCATAGCGGGAGCAACGTATCCGTCTCCCTGCTCGCTCTCCACACGCTGCTCAACTTCCGCGTGGGAGATGACGGCGAGCGGCACGAGGAACTGCACGTAGAACCCAGCAGGCTTTCCTCTCGGAAACGCGATGAAGCGATTCTCGACGTGCCCGAGCAGCCACGTGTTGAGCAGCTTCTCGTAGCTGTAGCCGCGATTTTGTCGGTACGAAAGTGGCAAGAGCTGCTCGACACGAGCGTCGAAGCGCCCGACCTGTTCGACGGAGAGCGCAAACTGCCGAACGCGCTTCCTCCACACCGACTGCGCGTCTCCTGTTGCCTCGTGCTGGTGGTGGAGCGAGAAATCTTCGTTGTCACCGGCGCTTTCGGTCCGCTGCTCTGACAGCTCCTCTGGATCGTCTTCGAGGTCGTCAACGTCGAACTCGACGATCGTGCAATCCCACGAATCCTTCGTTGGCACAACAAGGTTCTGATCGCCGCCGCTGGTGCTGCACGCAAAGAACTTCTCGATCGACTCGAACGAGCACGAGTACGCAGCGCACGCGAGGTAGAAAGAACTCTTGGTATTGCCGAAGACGTCAGTCGTAGACGACTCGAGTTTTGACGCCACGTCGGTGCTGTCATCAGTCTCAGGACAACCGTGAACTTCCAGAGACGCTCTACCATTATCAACATCGCCATCGCCAGCGAGAGTCGGCGTCACCAGCTTCATCCAGACGCTACTACCCTCTGCTAGCGTGTGGTGGTCCCCGACGCTTAGCTGTCGGAGATGCAGCTCGCGAACGTTCTCTCTCTCAACAGGTACGAAGGCGTTCTCCATATCGCGACCGCAACGCTTGCCCCAGCTACCCCACTCGAACACGCGGCCGTCGCGCGTGAGCGCAGTCGAGTGGTTCTTGCAACAACTGATCTGCATGACATCGACGTTGCTCAGAGCAAGCACAGGCTCGGGCTGTGCCAGGAACGTGTACGCCGAGTTAAGCATATGCCGATCAGCGAAGGCGACCTGAAACGCCGAGTGCGCATCGCCGTGTCCTAGCTGACCTTCCGAAGCCTCGCCCCACGTGAAGACGTCGCCTTCGCGACTGAGGGCCATGCAATAGTAGTCACCGCAGCAGATCTGTTGGATCGGAATCGGGTCTGCGTGCTGCGCTGGGGATCCGAGGAAGTACACGAGCCGCGTCGGCTCCTCGAGGTACTCGGATTCTCGCCCGTCGCGTTCGTCGAAGTACGTCTCATATGTGGCGAGTCCGTTTGTGCGTGCCTCAAGTGTCTCGGCTGTGCCGTGGCCGAGCTGCCCGTGGTCGTTGAACCCCCACGTGTGTACCATACCATCGTTCGTGAGCACGAGCGCGTGCTGCAGGCCGCAAGCCACTTGCGCAATGAACGTTGAGTTCTTCTCTTCGAGATCCGTGTCATACGGCGCGAACGTGTACGCAAGTCGCGCTGGTGTCGACTGAAAGAGACTCGCGTTTCTGCTGCTTTCATACACACATGGCAGGCATCTCCCCCACGCGAACAGTGACTGACGATCCTCCGCGACTGCGAGCGCAAAGTTCTTGGACACCGCGACACTGAAGATCCGCACCTTCAGCAGCTTGAAGGTTCCGACTAGTGCAAGAGGTGACATTGAGACAATGAGTCCAGGGTGGTTCCGAGTTGCAGATGGTGCTCTGCCATCGGTTGACAGTTTTTGAGGAACACACGGCCCCGACCCAGCGACGAAGACTCCGCCATTGAACGCCTCGCGCTCGGCGTCAGCATGCTGTTCTAATACATTCGCAAACTGGAATCGGCGCAAGTAGCGCTGCAGAATCGCCGCGGATGTATGGCGTTGCTGTGCTCGATCCTCACGATGTTGTTCCAGCTGAACTCGCGAACGACGGCGACGCCATGCACACTGGATCAACACGGCCGCGCTCAGCCTTCGGGTCGTATCTCGCCCTTCGAACGTGACGTAGTTCTGCAGTAGCGAATGATATAGGATTGTTTGCTTGGCGAGTGCTGAGCGGTAGCTACTTGGTAAGGCTGTACCCGTGCTCAGTGAGTAGAGTGGCGAGAATGTGAACGGGTTCTGTAGCTCCTCGCACGCAAAGAGCGCGACGAAGCGCCGGATCACGGGTTGGTGAGCCACAAACTCCCGGAACTCGTGAGCAGAGATGCCGCCGAGGATGAACGTAGTCGAGGGATGTTTGTCAAAGTTGCGATGTGCTCCTCTGCCTAGACGCTTCGGACTCGACACTGCCTGCGGGTGCTGCGAAGGCGATCCGCTATCCTGTGGCTGGAGCTGCTTCCGAGCCTCCAAGGCGCTGTTCACGCATACCGCAGATAGCTTTCTCGCGATCGAGGCGATGTTGAGACCGTGATGTTCCCAAACACTGCCGACACCAACCGTTGCCTTTGCAACACCTCGCATGGTGCAGAGAAGTAGCTGCGTGACATCGGTCTCCTTGAAGCACCTTTCGCTCGAGGAAGCGGAGTACCCGATACTGACAGCAGCCGTGTGACGCGCACTCAGTGCTTGGTCGTGAAAGAGCTCCATGAGCACGCCCACCTTCTCGTCGAAGCTCCAGATCGCGCGCGAAACGAGCACGAGAGCAGCGAGCACCTCTACCGCATAGACTTTGCCCGAGTTCGCGCCTTTGAACGAGTGGAAAACGTGCTCCAAGTACATCTCGAGCATCCTCGTCGTCGCGGGGTCTTCAGGCGCAGCGCCAACCACTTTTGCGAGGTCGCTGTAGCTCAGGAACTCTGGCGTGAGGATGTCGTGGCGAATGGGCATCGTCTGCTGATGCAGCGCCACGGGTGGGCGTCCGTTCTGCAGCCACGCGACGAACTCGGTGAAAGTTAGCATACTGGAACCCGTGCGCTGGTTTAGTTTGGCTCGGAGCGCAAGCGCGTCATGGGCTGTGAACCATTGTGCGAGCGGCGCTAGGTGCGGCCACACCGCCACGTCAGAGCTCGCGTAGTGGACGCCGAGCTGGAGCGCAGTTCTGGTCTCGGACACCCTCGCCACTGCGCGCGAGTTCTCGGCTCCCATGGCCGACCCAGTAAGCGAGTTGCTCAGCCATCGAAGGGTCGCATTGAGTGCAGGTTAGACAAGATGGTCGACGCCAGCAGCAAGTCCCGGACAGAGATCTCGGCCGCGAACAATCTACGCAAACTCTACGCCTCGCTGCTCTCCGAGGAGGCAGGAGACCATCCGGAAAACTCGGAGCGAGAGGCGACGCCTGCGCCTTCGACGCTTTTTCGACCGCAGTCTGCTCGCACATTGAAGCCACAGGCAGCTACTGGCAGCGTGAACCTCGGAGTCGATGCGATTCGATCACTGCGACGACAATCTTCCAGTCGACAGCAACTGCAGCACCAAAACGGAGTCGTTGGCACTCCGACAACGAAGAGCCCATCCAAGCTCAACTACTCAAGGAGGAGCAGAAGCTCTCCAGCTGATGCGGCGAGTTTCGCCGCTTGGATCGATCTCTCCTCCACGATCTTCGCTCTCGAGGCAGATCGAAACGATCTCGACCGCGAGATCAAGGCGAACGAACTCAAGTGCACGGACCTGCTAGAGCAGCAGCTAACAACGGACTCGGACGATCTGGACCCGAAGCTGCAGTGTCTCGAAGAGGTTCTCGGCGAGCGCGACTTCCGCCGCTATCTGCACGATCTGAACAGCGAGATCGCAGCGTTTCGACGCCACTTTGCACTCTATCATCATCGCTTCCAACGGCTCCAGCAAAGAGTATGGGAGGTTCACACCAAGTGCGTGACACGAGAGGAGTGTCTCGACATTCTGAACAAAGTCGTCGCATTTCAGGTGAAAGACTGCATCGACAGCAGCAGCGATTCCAACCCGCCGAAGCAAACAAGCGAGTCAGTGGTGTTACTGTCAAGATACCCCGTGCTGTTCCGACACTGTCTCGACGCTCACGACTCAGATCGAGTCGTGCTCTCAGAGTTGATCACGCTGCTCGCAGGTCTACCAACAAACCGAGAAATGCTCCTCCGGCGCGTATTTGAGCAGATTTCTGACGCTCGACGCGGTGAAGGTGCAAAGCCACCGCCGGATGTCGTTCGACCACACAAACTCCTGGCGCTAGCGAAGCAGAGTCTCGCGAACGGACTGTGCTCAAAAGGCGAGCTTGACGAAGTCTCAAGCTGGCTTGCGTCCCCACTCGCTCTTGATGGAGATATGAGCGGTGGCAACAACGTACTAGGTGTCTCACTGCGGAGCTTTGTCGCGTTTCACATTCTCAAGAGCGATGCATACAGCGCCGAGGACGCTGAGTTCGTGACGTATCTCATGCGGATGTGGAACTTTCAGGTGACTTCAGTGAAGGGCGGGTCCTCTTTTATCGCAGGTTCGAAAGCGGTGCTTCCTGACGAAAGCTCGATTGCGCACGCACTGAGGAGCTACGAGCTACGTTGCCAACTGACAGCAGCGAGCACTCGCAAGAGCGAGTTGGTCGCAAAAATCCAGCATGCACTTGAGAACTACGATTCGAAGTACCAGACGCTAGAAGACCGAGTGCACAAGATCCAGATCTTGCAGCTCAACAGCCCACCACTGTGGCGCTTGATTCAAGGCGACCAGCGGCTGTCAGCGCAGTGCGCATCGTCACTGACACTGTTGAAGGTGCTGGTGCTCTCGGGCCAGTGCCTTCAGGAGTTCCCAGCGTTCATCACTAGCCTGAAGCAGCTCGTGGTCCTAGATCTGAGCGACAACCTGCTGCCAGCGCTTCCACTCGACATTGCACAGCTGCAAGATCTGCAAACGCTCGTCCTCACGTCAAATCGCTTGACCGACAAAAGCTTTCAACCCTTTGAGGTTCCATTCGCCCAGCTTCCGGCGCTTCGAGATCTCCAGTTGAGCAACAATCAGCTCACAGTGCTGTCTCGAGCGATCACTGCATTCCCGAGTCTGACAGCACTGGATTTGTCCAAGAATCTCTTACGTTCGCTGCCGAGTACTATTGTGCAGTTATGGGAAGGCAAGTGTCGTCTCGTCACTCTCGATCTCCACCACAACTCGCTCATAGCTCTCCCTGAAGAAATGACGGTGATGCGAGCAACGCTGAGGCGCTTGTTCCTACACGAGAACAAACTCACAAAGCTTCCAGCATCGATCTCGCTCATGCCGCTGCTTGAGACCCTGACGCTCTCGCGCAACGCTCTTGGCTCCGAGTTTCAGTCATATCCGATGACCATCGAGCAGCGCCGCGTACTGTTAGATCACAATCAGTTGCGCTCTTTCCCGATGCTGCATCATGGAGTGAAGATGTACCTCGAAGGTACGCCTTCCAATATCGCGAGCTTGAACGCGAGCTGGAACCGGCTCAGCTTGATTCCAGCAGAAGTCTTCGCAAACAGGGTCTTCTCTATGTGCGAGGAGCTCGAGCTGCACCATAACAACCTCCACGATCTCCCAGAGGAACTCTTTCGCGCGTTCCCAGCGCTTCGCTTGTGCAAACTGAGCTGCAACCGCCTCACTCGCCTCCCGAACTCGCTTACAGCATGCAGATCGCTGCGCGTTCTCGATGTCCAGCAGAATCGTATCACTGCACTGGCTCCAGATCTCGTAACGCTCGAACGATTGTCGGTGCTGAACGCGATGGAGAACGAACTTGTCGATATCCCGAGCGAATGGCACGCGTTTGCTTCGTTCCATGACGACGAAAGCATCGGTGTTCGGACGTTGCGAACGCTGGCGCTGAAGAAGAACCCGATCCAGAGCAAGGTGCTCAAAACGCTCATTGATGGTGGCAGCGTCGACGTGTCTTCTGCGGCTATCGCGTCTTTCCGACCCAGCGACGAGCAAGTGAGTGAATGTGCAGTCATGAAGATCATCGACGCGCTCCAAACCTCGATTGATGTGCTCACGATGGAGACTGAGGGTGTAAATGGCGGTGACGACAGTGACGAGATCAATGAGTTCGAGACGGACTCGAGGGTCCTATGGAAGGGGCTGACGCGAAATGTGAACAGGTATCTGGAATGTAAGCTCCGCTCGATTCATGCTGCAGAGTCAATCCACAGCAGTGTCGACAGCGCTTCTAGCAGGATAGAACAAGATCTTCAAGTGAGCCCGCGTGCGTTCCAACGGATGATCAAATCACTACCGTCGACGTGCTCGCAACAGGAGATGGCGAGTCTCGTGGCTCATTTCAAGACAACGAACGTTCCTGAGAGAGATGCCACGATCTCTGGCTATAGGTTTCTCCTCGCAATCGACCAGTTTGGCCAGCGGCGGACGCTCTCAGTAGCACCGGCGCCTGCGAACTCGTCGTTTGCAATGTCGAGACCTGGAGATCCCGTTGCGTCCATCCTACACTACCTGTCAATCGTTCACACTCAGAAGGAGCACACGCAAAGGCAGAAGGCAAGGTCGCCTCTGAGGAAGACGAGTGCGGAGCTCGCAGCTTCCAGCTTCATCCATCGAAACAAGCTCAACATCGGAAAGCGAGTGACTGCCGAGCGTGCACGAGAGCCAAACACCTCTCTGCGACAACATCGTAGTCGAGGTGTGCGAAATGAAATTGCAGACCGCGAGCAGCGAGCAAAGGAGCAGTTCTTGCAGCGACACCTGAATCCGGAGCACGAGGTGCTCATGAGGCGCCAGAAGCAGCGCATCGCGATCCTTGAGCAGCAGCTCAAGGATCAGAGGCTGCTTCAGTTGAATCAGAGCTCTCGTCAACGCAAGCCGAACCCAAAAGCGGATGAGTTCGCTCCGGCCATCATCTACAGCGACAGAGCTAGTGACGAAGACTCGAGAGAGGTTGACGGCGAACAAAAGGAGCTTTGCGAACCGACGAAGAGCGATAACAACTTGGTGATCGTGTGCGTCAAGTGCGTGCAAGGACAAGAGGATCTTCCACAGATGCAACGCTGGAAGAGCGGGGAGCCGCTTTGCTTCTCCGTCAGTGCTGACGCTCCTGTCAGCGCCGTGAAGCAAGGCATCGAGCGCGAGACACAGATTCCGGTCGCAAACCAAGTGCTGGTCGCACCGAGAGTAGTCTCACCGGGCAGCTCAGCGCCACCGTCGGTCCAAGTGCGCAACAGTGAATGCGTAAAGGAGTATCTCGAGCTCGTCCCAACTGGAAGCGAGAGGAGATGGACAGTAACGTTGCTGTTCAGCGAAAGTCTCCACTGAAGCCTCTCGCAAGTCCTCTGATATCTGTGCACGAAGCAATGCGTTGAAACAACAGAGGGTAGCAAGGAATAGTTTGCACTCAAGTGAGATCTCGCTCAATCTCTTGGTATCAAGTGCTTGTTCAGTTGCAAACCTTGTTTGCTCGGACTTGTTACCAGCAAAAGGAAGTGCCGATCGATGCCTTCAAAGCTGTAGTTCCATTCGATCGTAGCCTTGTCTGCTTGCTGCACGCACAGTCTTTCGTAGCCAAACCGACTGTACCGCTATCGATGCTGAAAAGCCCTTGCTGCAGCACAGTTCGATTGTGTGCCATGTGGGGAGACTCTCTTCCGACTGGGATACTCCTCCACCTGGTCATCATCGCGCCGGGTGGAACTCCGGATATCAGAGCGACCCAGCTCGACGAACCACAGCTGCTGTAGTAGCAGCGGTGCTCGGAGCAGACCCAGTCGACACACTGCGAAAGAGTTGATCTGAGACCCAGGTAGTGGGTGAGTTCGTCCCTTGGACGGGCGCCTGCTACTACTAAAGTCTCGAAGCGACTGGGCGATGCAGCGACGGCCGCGCGGACTCTCCGCCAACTATGCGAACGAGGACGAGCGCGTGCAGGAGCTGTTGAATGACAAGTCCATCTTGGCGCTCCCGCTGCTCAGTAAGGACAACTGGATCCGCAACGACCAGCGCCCGCACTGCTACTTTTGCCAGCGCAAGTTCCGTCCGCTCGTGCGCTCGCAGCACCACTGTCGCGGCTGCGGCGAGGTCGTGTGCCGAGCCTGCAATCGGCACCGTAAGGTTCTCACAGGTTCACCCCAGAACCGGCGCACGCGCAATGTGCGGCTGTGCGTCGATTGCATCGACAAAGCGACGATCGCCGCCAGCAAGGTTGGCGCTGAAGCGAGCTTGCACGCCGCTGACGGGGCTGCTGACGACAGCGCGCCAACTCCAGACTGCAACTTCTTGTACAACAGCCTCCATGGGAGCAGTAACGCCGACACCACGAGCTCAGCGTCGGTACGCTCGCACTCGAGCTCAGCCAGCGCGAGTATGGCGAGCCTCGAGCGCTCGACCAGCGAGAGCAGCGCGTCAAGTGCAAGTTTCGAGTGGGAGAGTATGACAAGCAGCGGCCACAGTAGCGCCAGCAGTCGGAGCCAAAGTCGCAAGACCAGCATAACAAGCGTGACCAGAGACGTCACGAGCCGATCCGACGCGCGCAGCTCTGCACAAGTCGCAAGCAGACTCAAGCACCAACGGCACGAAGAACAGGAGCAGAAACCCAGGCCATATCCGATCGAGTTCCTTCCTGAGAATGAGCAGCTCGAGATCTACGAGGCTCGGCGACAGGAACTGCTCGCGCTGTACGGGATCGTGGGCTCGGAGCCCCAGGCCGAATACGACGCGCTGTGCGAGCTCGCAAGCCGTGCACTCGAATGCACTGTGGCGGCAGTCGGCTTCATCGACTCGACGCGGCAGTGGTACAAGGCGCGTGTGGGCATCTCGCAGTCTGAGCTACCCCGGAATATCGCGTTCTGCTCCAGTGTGCTGCAGAGTTCGCTGCCTACAATCGTGATGGACGTGTCGCAGGATCCGCGCTTCTGCACAAACCCGCTCGTCACGGGCAGCGCGAGCATCCGCTTCTACGCGACGACCCCAATCTGCGACCCTGGAACAGGCATCGTGATCGGCTCTGTGTTCGTGATGGACCGGCAGTCCAAGAGTAGATTGCCGCCGCGGGCGATGGAGATCCTGGCGTATCTCTCAATCGCTGCTGAGAAGTTGCTGCTGAACGGCACCGCGCGAATCAAGATGCGCAAGCAGCAGCAGCAGCAGCAGCAAATACGAACAGAGGCGATTCGCAAGCGCAAGCACCGCGTCCACTCCGCCCCATCAATAGCGTCCATAAACGAGCTGGAGCGACCAGCCACGCGCGCGGCGTCACTGCAGTGCGTTCCGGAAGAGCTCGAGACGAAGGATGACTTCACCAGTATCAGCCATGCGATCCCGCGCAGCTCGCGCGAGCGCGAATTGTACGAGCTCCTCGATCCAAATGTGCTGATGCCACACAGCCTGAGCCGTCGCAGCTCTGAGAGTGAGTTGCTGTCGCTACGTGGATCCGGGAGGCTCTCATTCCCGTCGCGAGCGCGGACGATCGCAGTCCCGCCACCACCTCGTGCGCAGCGCCGCATGAGCGCGTCGAGCGTGCGATGGTCGGAGCAGAGCACGGGTCCATTGGCAGACGATGCGCGCTCGGACCTGCTGAGCCGCATCTCGACGACGCAGGAGCTGCTCGCCCAGCAGCGCGAGTTCCTCGCGACGCTCTCCGCGTCCCCATCGAGCATCCTTGCGATCGACGAGACAATGGGCCACATCGAGAATGCGATGCGCGCGCTCTCGGTTGCCGACTCGCGTCTGCGGAGCAGCAGCAGTAGCAGTAGCAGCAAGCGGAGCAGGAGCACCGAGATGGTCGAGGTCGAGGTGTAGCCACAATGTGTCAAAAAGAGCAGGTTGTCACGTGCCGCAGCGACTACCGAGACTTGGCTTACAGTTGGGACTTCTTCTAAGTCCGAAAACCGGTGCTGCCAAGATCTCTGCCAAGCAGATGGCGCGGCAGGAGCAGCAGGAGCTCGACGCGCGGCCACCGCGTGCGGCTGGCGGCGCCGCCGCAGAAGACGCGGATGAGGAGGAAACGAACCCGTTCTCGCAGTACTACGGCATGCTGCTGCACCAACAGAACATGCTGCAGGACCGCGTGCGCACGTCCGCGTACGAGCGCGCGGTGCTCGAGAACGCCGCCGACTTCCGCGACAAGGTATGCTCGGCAGCAGGAACCTGCACCTCTTTGCAACCAACCGCTTATTCCGATCGCTGTGGCAGGTGGTGCTAGACGTCGGAACAGGCTCCGGCATCCTCGCGTTCTTCGCGCTGCGCGCTGGCGCGAAACGCGTGTACGCGGTGGAGCTGAGCGCCATGGCAGACTGCGCGCGCGCGCTGCTGGCACACAACGGGCTCGCGGACCGCGTGCAGGTGATCCGCGGTAAGATGGAAGACGTGGTGCTCCCGGAGCGCGTGGACGTCGTGCTCTCGGAGCCCATGGGCTTCTTCCTCGTGCACGAGCGCATGCTCGAGACGTTTGTGGCTGCGGGTCACGCGTGGCGCCGCGACGCGGCGACGTCCAAGATGTTCCCGGCGCGCGGCACCATGTTCGCGGCGCCCTTTTCGGACGACGCGCTCTTCCGCGAGCAGATGGCCAAGGCCGCGTTCTGGCACCAGCGCGACTTCTACGGTCTCGACCTGTCCGTGCTGCGCGAGCGTGCGGTCGCGAACCACTTCGCGCAGCCTGTCGTAGGGTACTTCCCGACTGACATGCTGCTCGCGGCGCAGCCGGCGACGCACGTGATCGACTTTGCGACTGTCGCGCTCGAGGAGCTCCAGACCTTCGACATGCCCTTCCACTTTGTCATAAGCAAGACGGCCATCATGCACGGCCTCGGGTGCTGGTTCTCGGTCGACTTCCTCGGATCCACGTCCCATGTGGTGCTGAGCACGGCGCCGAACGAGCCCGGCACGCACTGGTACCAGTGTCGCCTGCTGCTGCCGACGCCGATCGCGGTCAACGCGTCGCAGACGGTCACCGGGAACCTCCGCTTTGTGGCCAACAACAAGTTCAGCTACGACATCGAGCTGGAAGGTGAGGATGAGGTTGCATGTACTAGTATCGCATCTCGCGTCTGTGTACTCACTTGCACTCTTGGGTTTGTTCTCTGTAGTTCGCCTCGACGGCACGTCCATAGCGGCGCGTAACCTCATCCACCTGCACGACCAGATGTATCACTACCTGTACGCGGGTGGCGGCGCCCAGAGCTGAGCGCACGCACGCTCGTGCAGCAACGGCGGGGCGGATGCGCCAGAGTCGCTGCTGCTGCTGCTGCTGCTGTTTTCCTTGTCGTTATCGCCTCAAATGCCAGCAGAGACCGTCGCTGTCTCTCTCTTATGACGCCCACGAGTGTCTTTGAGCTTCTCGTGTGTAGATAAAAGGTGCTCGACCGCACAAAGCTCTCAAACATCACACCTGCATGATGTGCTCGATCGCCTTCTTCACGCACACATCGACCACCTGGTGGTCTCCAGGCCGCGCGCTCGACACCTCTGTCGTCGGCGGGATCCCAACGCCTTCGAACAGCTTGCCGTCGGCGCTGAAGCAGCGCTGGTGCGGGATCTCTACCGTCCAGTAGTTGGGCAGCCAGAGCTTGTGCGTCGCCGAGAGGCTGCCGGCTGTGCGCGTCCCGATGCTGCAGGTCTGCGGGAGACTCCGCAGCGCCAAGCAGAGTAGCTCCGCGGTGCTGCGTCGGCGAACACCAACAATACAGAGAACGACATCAACCAAATGCTAGTACACTAGGTGACCATGCTTCCCCACTCGATCGAGAGGCGCACCCGCGCGTGAGCTGATTCTGGAGAACCACGAGCGGGCCGCGATATCGGAACGCGCGCGACGAGTTGGGGATATAGTACTTCTTGGGCTTGGAGAAGCGGTGCATGTCGGCGCCCGGTACTCGCTCATCGATCGAGAACGCGAGCGAAGGCTTGGGGCCGGCGAAGTAGGACGCCACCGAGAGCGCCGAGAGCAGCGAGCCGCCACCCTGGTTGAAGCGCAGGTCGAGGATGAGCCCGTCGATGGCGTCGAGGCTCTTTAGGATCGCTTCGAGCGCCCATCGCATCGCTTCCAGGTCGAAAACCTCCGGCACTGCCACTTTGCTGCTGTGGCCAGCCATGGCAGCAGCAGCCGCCGCAGAAGAAGCAGCGTCGCCCACATCATCCGTGCTCCAACCAGGCACGAGCGCGTCGACGCGCGGCAGCGGGAAGTCGACGAAGCCCGCCATGGAGCGCAGACAGAGGTAGCCAATGCGCCAGCCGGAGCTCGTCTCCGGGTTCAACACGCCGTAAACGAAGTGGTTGGCGACGCGGCGGCCGCCGTCCGTGAGATGATGGCGCTCGACGAGCGTGAGCGTCGCGGCGGATGCTGCAGCTGTTGCTGCGGCTGCTGCTGCCGCCGCCGCTGGAGCTGCGCCGTGCGCCGCGTGCGGCACCAGGTGACGGCCACGCGCCACGCGCAGCGACGGATCATTGCAGAGCGCGGCACTCCCCTGCAGCGCGAGCCAGAGGTCGTCGTCACTCGTGACGCTCTGCACGGCGCTGCCGTACACGCGCAGCACGGCCGCCCAGTCTGTCGTCGCGCTACTGCTGCTGCTATGCGCGTAGCGGTCGCGCACCGCGAGCCAGAAGGCGCGAAAGTTGGCCGGCGGGTCGCGCGTGAACGACACGCGGGCGAAGAGCGCGCGCGCCAGCTCAAGCGCCAGTCGCAGCGCCGCCCCGTGCAGCGCCAGCAGCAGCACGAGCGCGCCGCCCAGCAGTGGCACGTGGCGTCGCAGGAAACGCACGGGCAGCAGCGCCAGCGCCTCGTAGAGCTCCAGCGGCCACAGCACCAGCCGCTCCAGTGCGCTCGAGATGCGCGACGCCACGCACGCCGGCGTCAGGAAGCTGCTCATCGCTGCTCGCTCGTCGGAGACGCGCTGGCACCCGACGAGAAAGCTGAAGAAATGATGCGCAGATTGTACTGAGTTTTTGAATGGAAAGTGTCGAATCTGAGGCGATGAAGTCATCTTCACATCACCAAGTCAGACGAACTCACTCGTAGTAGATCAGTGAGCTACTCATATACCTCTGCCTGTGCGTGATCGTGGAATGGGACTTCCGGTGCTACCCGGTGTTGACAGGCTGGCTCTGGCTACACTGGGTCCTGACGTTGGACGCGCTGACGCCGACGACAAAGTCCGCGCTGCGTTTCCAGAGCCGCTTTGCACTCCCAGCGCTGCTCATCGCCGCCGCCATGCAGGTCCTGTCGTCAATGCACATTCTGTCGAGCCGAACCGATAACCTGGACAAGGTTGTGTTCTGGAGCGCGACGATGTTCAGTCGCAGAGTGGTTGCGAAGGCGGTGCCGTTCTATCTCAGTCGCGGATTCACGATCTTGCTGTGGACAGCGCGCATTCTCTGGCGACTCATTCGAAGCGACCACGACGAGCTCACGATGATCCAGGGCGGCGTCGAGTTCTTCGGGAATCCGAAAGCGCTTCGCTCGAATACCGAGGATGTGAGACAGCAGCAGCTGCGGAGGCAGTTCTCCGCCGTATTGTCGCGGGACAGGCATCGGATCCGGCCATTGCCCGAGCAGTCTTGACAGCTAGCACAAGTTCAAGCGAAAAGCTGAGAGGAGGCAAGACGAGAGCAACAAGAACAGCTGCTTCCACAGCTACGTGTTTCAGTGTTTTGGTTTTTCGCTGCACTCAGAGTCAGTCGCTGCCGTGACACTCTATTCGCTTCACTTGTCTGCGGTGTGTGCGCTGCTACCTACCTTGTTGTTACCGTCATTGCTATCGCTGGCAACAGGAAGTGTCATCACCTTTGACCGTCACGACACTTCTATTCACGCTCGGTGACGGTGCTCAGCTTTCGAGACGTCAGGACGGAGGCCCGTAAGCTGTTCGCATCCTTGCTCCTATCGTTGTTGGTCCTGTTGGTACCGCCACTCGTCTTTGTATCGCTGCACTGCCTGCGATTGGCGTTAGTAGCTGCAGCGCTTCTGTTGACGTTGGTCACCACAACGCGCGCGTAGTCGGCGTAGACGGCTTGAGCGAACAGCTGCGAGCTCATTCTCTCGTGGACTGGGATTGTGGGGCGGTTAGCTGCCGCTCGCTTGGACAAATGGTTGATGGCGTGGTGGGCGGCTTGTGGGACGAGGGAGCTTCTGGTTGTGCTCGCGGGTGCTGTTGGTGCTGAGTCGGTTGAGTGATCCGAGACAAAATGCGCAATGCAAGAGACTCACAACCGCGCAAGATTGGAGCCGGCCACGAACGCACAGAGCACTCGGCGAGGACCAGCTACCATTGAACACCAGGCACAAGCTACAGCGCCACTGGTGCACGGACGACACGTGGAGGTAGAGCGAGCGACATGTGCGGCGATCCGAGGATGAGTTCGTCGGTCGCTCAGCTGCGCTTGACCTCGCCCTCCGAGTGTTTCACTCGATTGAAAGCTGCTTCATCCTTTCTTTATTGTTTGCTGCAGTATATCTCAAGAACGCGCAGCTCGCGATGGCGTTCATGTGGCTTTCCGGGAGCTGGTTGGGACCTGCAGCAGCAACAGCACCACCACGAGCACCACCACCACCATCACCACGAGCATCATTACAAGAACGAACTTTGCAACCGGGAGTCGGCGAGTGCTGCAGCTGTACTACTGTATGCATCTCCCCCATAGAGGAGATTGGATGGAGAAGATCCAGGACAGATTTCGAGGTTGCATGGCAGGCAATGGTGGGCAATGGTGATCATGATCATGATTGATTGTATGATTGATTGTGGTGAGCAAAAAGAGGCGAGTGATGGTCGCTGAAGTTGCCTCCTGATTTTTCATGCGGCTCTCAACTGCGGCTAGCAATACGCATACACTTGTTGTCGGAGGCAAGGGGGAGTCCGACGAGCAATCTCCCTGCGCAGAGTCTCTCAGCAGCTTCCGGAAATGCACTCATACGCACGCGCACGTACGGGTTCTCTGCCGTGTCAGTAGGTCACATCTCTCACTCTCCACTCCACCGCCGCTGTTAACACTGCTTCCACCAGAATATCCGCGTGGTCTGCACGGTTCTTCTCAATTTGGTGCAGCTACGCGTACCCTTGTACGGTATGTGAGCTCGGCAGCGAATCAACGAACGCACTCTCGAGTGCGCGACGGAAGTCATCATATCCTTTCTTACCGGCCGAAATCACGAGGTGGTTGACACTACAGCAGTATATTTGTATTTTTTGATTCGAATGATAAAGTTGTTCCGATTCTGTTTCATGCATTGCAAACAAAGCACTTCAAGTATTCTCATCTCTTTTTATTCAAACGATGAAGCTGTTCGGATTTTGTTTCGTGCATTCCAAACAAGCGAAATATTTGCACAAGTATTCATGCAAAAAAGCAGATCGATCAACTGAGCTAAGAAACATTTGGTGCAAATAAGTTAATTATTTGGTCTTATCGATGAGCTCGAGCGAAAACAGTGCACTGTATGTGAAGAATGCCACCCAGGATGACCACGATCACGTGCTTCGATCGCAAGCCGCGCCAGCGCGAAAGGAGGCATTACCTGCGCTCAAGTCTGAAGAGTCGACCGATACCAGTCGCGAGCGCTGATCAGCGGCTCTCGAAGACGGATCAACGATCAGCGTCGACACCCCACCTGCAGCATCGCCACGAGCGACTGCGACGCCACGAGCTGTCTCTGATGTGCCTCTTTGCGCGCTGCTCTCGCGGCATAGCTGCTGGTGTCCGCGGCGACCTCTGGCTGCTGGGCGGTCAAATCCGCGCCGACGTCGGCCTCCGAGATCGCTGTCAGCCGTTGGTGGCCGTCGTCGTCATCGTCGCTGCTGTCGTCGGTGACAGCGAGGCAGGTCTGCTTACGCGAGTGCCGTTTGAAGAGAGAGCTGAAGCTGAAGCGCGCGCACGCGTTGTCCTTGGCGACGCTCTTGGTGCAGCTGGTGAGACTGGCTCGGGTGTTGCTCTGGACCACGATGGCACGCGCGTAGTCGGCGGACATGGGCTTGGTGAAGAACTGCGTGGTCATCATGGTGCGCGCGTGTATGTGTGTGTGTGTGTTGAGGCGGCAAGGGACCTTTGTCAGCGTTGCTGGCTGGCGGGCGGGTGGGTGAATGGATGTGTCGTGTCGGACGCAAATTGCGCAATGGGAGGCTCGTTCGTTCATTTCTCTCTCTCTCTCTCTCTCTCTCTCTCTCTCTCTCTCTCTTGTGTGTGCCTCCCTAGAGTTCGATCCGGGTGGGTGGCTGCAGCTGGAGGCGGCTTTTCGGGCTGCGCTCGAGTCCAGCTCAGTTGCTAGCCTCCTTGTACACACTGGCTGTGCCTGCTCGCATATGCACACACTCACGCGCACGCTCACCAACACTCGTGTGGATGATACACAAGCAAGAGAGCGGCGCATGCAAGCTGTTTGCTGCTTTTGCGGCAGTGTCGTCAGAGCGCGTGCGCGCGGAAGAATCCGTGCGTGTGTCCTTCAGTCCTTCTGTCTGAAGAAGGAAGCGAGCAAGCTGACTGAGAGGGGTAAAAGGAGCATCACCGAGTCCAGCTGGTCGATCAAAAGAGTGAGCGAGCGAGTGAGTGAGCGAGTGATGACTGGCTGGCGTCAAAACGTTTGCTGTGCGAAAGTCGGTGAGCCAAGAATGACGATCACGATGGCACCGCACATCACCCAAACAAAAGGTGGACTTTTTCACGAGGTTTCTCCGACCTCTTCTCACGCGAGCCATCAACCACGCCACACGACGCAAGTGCAACAAGTCGGGTGCTACGCAGTAGCTGTTAGACTTCTTCAGGTAGCCCTCGAGAAGGAAGCAGAGATATCAGTCTCGAGATCTTAAAAGAGGACAAGAGACAACAAAACCATACGAACAAGAGCAAGCGAGAGATGGTCCGAGCAATCTCTTTGGCGGTGCATTCGTTCGTTGCCTTGCGGGGAGAGCTGATCAGACCCCCAAAACAAATCACAAACTCTGGCGCCAAGTGCTTGGATAATACGCGGTCTTCTCTAATCTAGTAAAAAAGGTGTTTGCCCTGAGTGAACACGCATCGCTCAGTACTCGCTGCTCTTTCATAGGCGATGGAGACCAGCGAATCGAGTCCATCGGACTGCAGCACGATGTCGCACCGAAGACAGAGATGAGAGTACGAAGGAATATCGAGGAGGTGCGCACAAAGTGACAGCACGACATGGCTCAGCATCGCTACCGTCGCTGCTGCTATCTAACGAGCAATCCGATATGCTGCAGCACTGGCGAAGGAGATCAGACAGTCTGCTGGCGCACGCATCTGTGTGAACCAATGATGAGCCCCACATTTTTCACTCTCTCGCGCATACGCGCGAGCGTATGCATACATTCTCGCTTCACGATACACACAGCATCCTCTCTTGGGGCCAACCTATTCCAGCAGGACAGAAGAAGATCGAGAAAGAGCGCAAAGGGCGAGGCAGGAGGCGACTGAACACCTCGACATCTTCAACACACCCCAGACATCCCCCATGCTCACCCAATTACCCAAGCACCAACACTCTCTCCCCTCTAGTATCGACATTCTTGGACACCATCGACTCTCGTGAGCGAGTATCTTCCGCTGACCCACCTCCTCTCTTTCAAACCTAGCGCTCTCTCATGAAAGATGTCACAGCAATTTGTGTGCGGGGCAAACAGCAACAACTGGCATCGACCAAACGATGCATAAGCAAAACCTTTACTTACACCAAACAATTTGTAGCAGGAACACCAAACAATCATTCGTGTTTAGTCCGTGTCGATCGCACATCAGACAAATCGTCATTGCAGCGAGGGTGGATGAGATTCGATGTCCGGTATCCATCCAATATGCGGCACAGCAGCCGCTGCTCTCCCAACTCGATCGTCTCTCCAACAAAGGGAATGCATGCGCCTCGAGATGCCAGGTGGAGGTGATTTGGTCGGTTACCGCTCCTGCTCTCTCATTTTCCAATCTGCGCGCTCCGACGTACACATCGACTTGAAGACAAGAACCTCCCCCCACACCCCTCCCACTAGCGAGATCCTCGTCAGCTCAGTCACTATGAACCAGTCCGTATCGATCACCCAGTTCAAGTTCGCGAGTGCCGACCACTACCTTCGCACGACACAGGATGCCAAGAAACGCCAGATGCGCTACTACTCCACGAAGAGCGACGCCACCCCGCCGAGCAAGCAACATTTGCTGCAGAGCGCGCCAATTGCGACTGCGGACCTTAGACAATCGCGAGTGCTGGACGAGTGCAGTCTAGCAAGCGACAGTGCGACTTCGAGCGACTCAACATCGAACACTGCCGATGCTGCTGTCGAGAGCGAGAGTGAGAGTGAGAGCGAGAGCGCGGAGCAACGCAAGCAAGTGTGGTGGCGGCACATTCTGGGCTCGCAAACAGCGCTCCGGACCAGCCTCGCGTCGGCCAGACGCGCCTGAGCTTGTGTTCCTCCCTGCACACAGGCATCGGCAATCAAAGCTTATCTCCAATAAATATGAACAAACTTGATGAACTGGTTGGGATCTCTCTCTCTCTC